>JANAVB010011800.1:9015357-9315357 GCA_029216955.1 Iris pallida
CTTGTTTAACCTTGTTTGACCTTGTATGACTTAGTTTAACTTCTTGTGACCTAGTATGACTTAATTTGACTTAGTTTGACTGAAGAGTTGACCAAGTTTGACTTTGACCTAGATTGGACTAGAATTCATATAGATTGCATTGTATATTTCATTTACCTTCATATTAGACATGTCATAACTGTATTGCTCTACTTTAGGACATTGTGACCCTAGTCCAGATATCTGATATTACACTACTCTTTTCAGAGTATCAGGCGAGTATATTCTCTGATAGTTCTCTCATTTATTTGTCAATTACTGTATTTCAGTTCTAGTTAGTTCTATGTGATTCTCTGTATCAACACGTATGGATATTTCTGGATTCATGTATCGACACATACATTACTTGCTGGCCTCTATTACTGGAGTCATTGGAATCATTTCGGAATCATTTCTGGAATCATCATGTATTGGCCAGACTCATCTCGATTCTTTTGTCGATTTTGGATTCACTTGCTGGGCGGGAAAATATTGAGTAAGACATGTAGACATACCCCAAATCCGGAATCTCCCACTGGAATCTACCGGAAGCATAGCCATCTCTTGCCCGATCAGTGAGAGATGTGCCTGATACCTACAGCCGTTTACATGTCGACCTCGGTATTTTAAAATACACTGTTAGATCATAGTTGGACTCACCCTGATTTCATTGATCACTGTTGGACTCATCTTGTACTGAAAATTATCTGGTATCGGATTATATGGACTGGACTCACACTGGGATTACATTAGACTTATATCGTACTGTCTGGACTCATACATGTTATTCTAGTTCAGTTAGCTTTTATTACAGTCTTCATTGCCATGATTCTTCTCTTGTTTTAGTTACCTTTCTTTCTTGTATCTTACTATTTCTCTATGCCATCATTACCTGAATAAAACTGTCTATAACTGCTTTATAGTTCTTTGTCATTTACTTGGATTTTCTAGATGAGTTGTACTCGTTCCTGTCCTGATTGGACCTGTTGAAAATATTACAGATGATAATCCTGAGGACACATGCCCTACTTACCATGGTGTCACGCCCCAGAACCAGAATACTGGAGAGCGGGGGCAGACATAGCCAGCTACGTATAATGAAATGGAATCCACTCCACTATACGGTCACGGCTGTCTAGATATATGAGGGTTTATCTACAAGCCACGGTCTCTTATGGTCGATAACAAGCCTAGTGTCTCAATCACAAGCAAGTAAATAGAGTTACAAGATGTAAGATCACCAAAATATACAATAGTAAGGCGTCCCAAACATTACATATTCAGCTGATCATGAAGCTAGTCGTTACAAAATGTGAGGACTAGCAAGAGTTTTAGTCATACATGATCAACCCTAGGTTGCCAATCATGTTACAGCCCGTAAGCAGACAGTAAGTAAAATGTACACGAGCTAACACTGGCTCGACGGCTAAACGCCTCAAAAGAATAATTTTACAATAGAGTGGGAGAGCAAAAATAAACCCACTCGTTGCCCTGGTTACGCCTGGTGTTCACCATCGGGCTGGAAAACCGGTAGATCCTCTGGAGCTGCTCTGGTATCTGGCCATACAAAACCAGCTGGGTCAGACCCCAGAAAGAGCAAGTGCCACAAAGAAGGCTTCACTTAGGAACTAAAACCAGCAATTAATACAAATAACCATAAAGTAATAAATAAGACAAGAGTTAAAAAAAAAAGCATAACAGGGTGATATACGATAGGATAACCATGGGACTATTCAGATAGCCAGGTTACAACCCATAAACCAAACAAGGACCGGGGTTGTAACCCTTCGTCTGAACAGAACTTGGATTTTTCTACCATTTATCGGCAAGATAATATAAGAAATCAGGACATGTAACAATCTTGTACAGGATCAAGACAAGACTAAACTGGTAAATTCCATCCAACATTTCACGGCCAAGCAATAAGTATGGCTTGATACTTTAACTAACTAGGGTTATCACAGGCCTAGTTACTAGCAAGATGCAATGAGATTATTCCACAGCCACAAGCCCTGCAGACCATCCAGGCTATCCAGATGCAATTAGGGATTGAATTCAAGTGGGTACATCGTCCAGGAAATGCATGTACCCTTAGGTGACTTAGAGGGTGCAACACATGACAGTGTGCTGGAAATGTGCCCTACTCGACGGCATGCTACAGATCCCAGGGCGCCCAGATAACGGGATTGCCTGTAGCTGGGAAATCTCTTCATGACTACTGGATTTATTCTAGTTGTTAGCCTTAGTTGATTTCAGTGGGTGCCCCTGACCGTGGTACTCAGAGGTCCCCGTCCTAGACATGATGCAAGACAAGACGGGTTCATTTGTTCGAGCACAATCGTCCACGGTATCCATGCCATTTATACAGGTCATGTCATGTCAGGTAGCCGTCGCAACAGCTGTTCAAGATAATCATGTCAGGTTTATCATGTCAAGTGTACTAGTCAGGAGTGCGCCACGACGGGCCACTATCAGGTCATGTCAGGTTATTATGTCAGGAGTGCACCACTACGGGTCACTATCACGTCATGCTCAATTATCAATTCCAAACATATCAAATGAATTCATGATTCTCAAGTTCAGGACAAAAGGCGTAAGGATATAAAATGGACGTTAAATATCTAATAAAATATCAATATACAGGGGTATAGAAGAGCCATGCGGCTAAAGCACATGCGGCCAGGATGGATCTCATGCGGCTGGGAAAGGAGTCGGGTTCATGCGGCTGGGGAAAGATTCATGCGGGTCGGGGAAACTAGGGACCCATTCGGCTCGCAGGAGAGGGATTCTCATGCGGCTGGAATAAATCGAACTCATGCGGCCAAGAGAAGGGCAAGACACATGCGGCCAGGAGGGCAAGGGTACTCCTGCGGCTGGCGGAAATGAGTCCATGCGGCTCAACCAAGTCGAGCCTCATGCGGCTGGGTCAAGGTGATTGCTTATGCGGCTGACGGGGGGGAGTTCATGCGGCTCAATAAGGTGGGCGCACATGCGGCTGCATAAGCAAGGGGGGCGCATGCGGCTAGGTTCACTCAAGGGCGCATGCGGCTGAATGGGCATGAGCCTTATGCGGCTCTCAGAAAGTGGGTCCATATGCGGCTAGAAGGACAAGAGCGTCATGCGGCTGGGAAGAAGTGGGTCTATACGGCCAGCAGAGGAAGGTTCTCATGCGGCTGCCTGAGTCAAGTTTTATGCGGCTAAAGGACATCCCCGGTCATGCGGCCAAGTTCAGATAGTTCATGCGGTTCAGGGTTGCTGGAAATCCATGCGGCCAGGAAGGACTGGGCCTCAGTCATGCGGCTGAGAAAGAATACTTGCCGCATGAACTTGTCATGCGGTCAAGTCAAGACAATAGCGCATGCGGTTGGAACTGACTTGCCGCATGAATGTTCATGCGGTCAAGTGCTACCATGCGGCTCGGGACTGTGCTTCTTCTCCAAATTTTCGAGAAGAAGTGCACCATAAGCCATGGCTTCCAAGCTGTATAACTCTATCATCCGGAGCCCAAATCCGAACTTCCATAGGTCAAAATGGGGCAGGATGAAATGTTCTACAACATGAAACCATCAAAACTCGGAAATAACAAGATTAAGTAGATCAAAACCCAAGAAATCCGAAAATGAAATAAACTTAGATCTACAAGAATCTAGCCATGGAATGTGAAAATGCCAAGTTCTAAAGTAAGTTAAAATGATGTAAGGAAGAGAATGAAGCAATAAAATTGGAGTTCCTCCATGAAGCAAGTTGCACTTGCCTAAGCTCTCCCTTTCTCCTGGTAGGTGGAGAAGTAAAGATGGAGAAGAAGAATGAGTAATGAGTAATAATGGAAGAGAGTGGGATAGATATTTATGGTGGGAGTGGTGGTAGGTGGGAGTGGTTCTCCATAATAAACCAAACCAAGCCAAACCCACTAAACCGAACCAAACCAAGCCAATGCAATGCCATGATGAACCATGCTAATACAATATGCAAAATAAAACCCAAGGCTAGCTAATTATGTCAAACCAAAAATACGAGCCCGAAATACGTATACGTACTCCCAATACGTAATACGAACCACGAGCATTACACATGGACCTGGCGAGGGATTAGCTACCTTTGGTCCCGACTCTCAGGAGTGATTCAGGAGATTAGCTAGTAGACTACTTTAGCTTTCATGTTTTGACTTGTTGTATTAAAGTTAAGATATTGAGTTTGTATTAAGTTTGTTTGAGACATTGTTGTATTATTTTAGTAGTTAGTTGTTGTTGTCTTTAATTCCTTAGGTATAACTTCTGTGTTATCTTATCGTGTTTTAGACTGTGATTGAGTATATCATATCCTTTACTTGTCCTCCATTCGGAGCTGATATCTGGACAAGTACTTTATATTCACTGCATGAGATTAGTTAGCAACCTAGGACAGCTTACTACCGCCGACACTGCGGCGTAGGCTGGACGTACCCACTTCTCGTGTCCCTATACAGGGTGCGGGTCGTGACAAAAGCCCCCCCTTAGAAAACCCACTCACTCTAATTCGTAATATTAATGTTAATATTAATGTTAATGTTAATATTAATGTTAATATTAATGTTAATGTTAATGTTAATATTAATTTTTTTTATTTTTTTTATATTAATGTTAATGTTAATGTTAATATTAATGTTAATGTTAATATTAATTTTAATGTTAAGTTTAATGTTAATTTTAGTATTTAACGTTAATATTAATATCAATATTAATATTAACATTAATATTAACATTAAATTACGGATTAGAGTGAGGGAGGTTTTTAGAAAATTTTCTAAGGGGGGCTTTAGATCCGCTTCCATATATATATATATATATATATATATATATATATATATATATATATATATATATATATATATATATATATATATATTTGGGGTATTAAAATATGACCAACATTTTAACAATTTTGTGATGCCCCCTCACAAAGGTGGTTGTGCCTAAGACCCTAATGCCTGTTTGGTTCACAAGAAAAACAATTTTTTGCTCTCTTCTTTTCTTTGAAAAATTAAAAAATTTATCAAAATTTTTTCCGGCTTTTGGAAAGGTCAAAAAAAATGGAAGGAAAAAAAAAATCTTCAAGTGGAAAAATAAATCTTTGGGTGGATGGAAGAAACATTCTGTTTTCCTTATTTTCATTTGGAAATCATTCTTGCTCCATTTCCTTTGGTATGTAAACACTGGAAAGTAATGACCGTGATTCCGCAGACCAAACGAGGCCTAAGAGCAGGTCAAGATGTACATGGAGACCCGTGTCTGTCAGAGTAATTGATAAGGAATTAGATTACAGGAGATTATATTTTAATGTTAAAGACACTGTTCGTTACAATCTACTATCATCACTCGTGTGTAAAACCACCATTACAATATCAACATATCAAATGACACATCCTCATCTCTGATGGGAGGAATTAGGACCTCACTCTAGCCAGCCGAGCCCTGATTTCCTCCATCTCTCCCTCCTCATCTGCACCTTCGGCAATCGCTTCCGGCTGCAAAGTACAACACTCAGCTGCTGTCAAATATATGCGGGAGATTGGCAAGGGACAAGTACTTCAAGAATTTAAAGAATAGAGGTGAGCGTTCGGTTTACTCGGTTTTAACATAACCGAAATATTCAAAACCGAAATTCCAAAAATCCAAAATAAAAACCGAACCAAAATTAGCCACAAACGAACAGTAAACCGATAAACTAGTCCAAATTTTGGCTCAAAGCTGGGATTATATATATATATATATATATATATATATATATATATATATATATGTGTGTGTTATATTTTAAAGTTGGGTTCAAAGTTGGATAAAAGTTTGGCTTTAAAAATACATAAAATTTTGTTTTCAAAATATCCACATTTTAATATAAAATATGCATAAATTTGAGGGTATTTAATAATTACATTAGTCTTATACGATATTTGGTTTTAGATCGAAACACAAAAGAAAATAAAGGAATTTTAGTATCATTTTCAAGACCGTACCGAATCTTTTTTTCAAACTGAATTTTTTTTCAAACCGAACTGAATCAGTTACTCAGTTGGTTCTCGGTCCAAAACCGAATAAAGCACACCCGTACTTAAGAAACCATCATCTCAGCATACCTCTTCGGCAGTTCTTGAGCTGGTTGCAGGTTGCTTTATTCTCTCTTTCCTTGTGGCTTCTGGAAGCTGTGAGGCAGTCTCACCGGCTAGTTCAGAAAGTACTTTATCAACCTCTTCTTCTATTTCCTCCTCGATGTCCTCAGAGTCCAGAGCAGAATCAACAGCATCGTTCACCATTTCTTCAATCACCCCTGCCTATAAAATCAAAACATAAGTAAAAAAAAAAAAATAGTTGGATTAGGCCAGTTAGACTGCATTTAATTACAAAATTTGCCGCTAGAGAGAGTTTTTGAATTTAAATTTAGAAACCTCTTGGTCGAAGTTGAACACAATATTTTACCAATCAAAACCATCAGATAATGGGTGTATGTATATATTGGTCCCCCGTTCACTGCTCACTTTTTTTGATGTTCAACCCCAGAACTTCATACATCTATGTGACCATCCTAATCCTTCGAGTTATTTAAATACAGTGAGGACTGCATATTACCTCCAGTTTATAAACTCACAGTATTAGCTGCTAGATGCATCAAATCACCTGAACCTCTTCTACAGACTCCAATAACCTAAAATCAAATTCACATTTTTCCCTAATGTTTGAAATACTCCAAAAAATATAATAGCCATCCATCCATCCGATCTTTCTAACAAATCCTAATACCAAAAATGACCAATTTCCCTTTATTTGCATCCATTTTCCATGCCACAGGTAAGTAATTATCTTTTTCATCCTCTAATTTAACAAGAAGTATAACTCGTCACTCACGCTTCTTATCCTTCTGAACTGACCTGAAAATGACACTTATTTCACTTCATCATTTACCTCTCCTAAATTTACTATTAGTCAATGGGAGATAAATGATCACTGGAGGGTATGAGAGCAACTGAGCAAGGTAAGTCGAATTTGATTTCCCCATGTATAATGTTGTATATTCCAGTATTATCTTTCATTCACATCATGGTGGGTGATTGAAAACCTTCCAAGAGATTTGGAGGAAATGCAATGAATCAATATCAGGATTAGAAGTATCTTGGAGGTCAATTTCAATTCACGAGGTATGATGCGGACCCTACATCGAGAAAACCGTAAAACTTTTCATTTCGGGGAAGTCTACACTTTACCTTCTAAGAAAAAAGAAGTGCTTGTGATCTCTGGTTCTTAAATGAGCTAAATATGCCAATTACTTACTAGTGAAGGAAACATATTTGACAAATGCACCATGGTAGCAAATACGCGAGGCCCCTATAGTGAAAAATGAAAGTTTCTGAAGGACACAAAATAATCCAAAGATGGCCCAGAAAGGTGTGGAAAGTACCCTTCAATACGTGTTCTCACATAATGTGAGATTCACTCGATAAACATGATTTATATGGATATATATAAAAATGCCTCCTTTGAATTCTGGAATCTATACCCCTTAAAGTAATATGCTCGCCATATCTCATAAAATGAATCGATATCAGTGCTGGATGTAAAATCATCATCATCATTCCAGCCTTCTCCCATCAAAATGTGATTGCTATGGAGCATAAGAAAGCCCCATAAAAGATTTGACAAACAAATGTTGACAAGTTGTCGACCTGCCGTCAACCCTTTATGTTGGTGCCAAATTCTTAGCCAAGGTAGATACAAGCAAGAGACGGGGTCATGCCATTCCCAGTAGGCCAGTTGGCGGATAGGTAAATCTGCCTTTTGCCTGTGCAGTTTAAGCGTAAGGGGTAAAAAGATATAATTTTCTGTAAGGAATTGTATTCTTCTTTATGACACACTAAAGCGAGGAATGAAAAGGAATGACAATCCCAAAATTATGCCTGCAATAATGTACTGAATCTTACCCTAACTCTTAATACTACAAAGATTCAAATACCAAAATAGATATAGATTATCTGCAGACTTTAAACCAAAATATGAGGTAGCATGGGGGATCCATTCATGACTATTTGTCTGATAAACAATTCAATGGGACAAAAATTAAGTCTGAACACAATATATCTGTGGAAATTTTGGGCATCTTTTGTGACTCAAACATGACTTCAGCATAGCCCATCATAATTATTTCTTTGTCTAAACATTCGATTTAAAGATGTCTTAATCTTACTGCATGAAGCCAAATTTTCTGGTTAGAAAATTGGGTCAACAAATGGAGCATCCATTTGTGCATACTGCAGAGAAGACCTCCATGTGCATCACAAACGGTAAACTTCCTTTGACTTGTTGGTTCAGACTCTTTCGAGCCAACATTACAGATGGACAACTATCAATGGTAAACTACAGCCTTAAGACAATCTTGAACAAAAAGATAATACCATACAGAATCAAGTAGAATTTTTTGGTAAACATCAAATTCTCTTAATACCAACATCGGCAATTAAGTCGATTTTTTTCATCACGCATGGCACTGGAGTAGACAAGAAATACCTTCAGTTTTTTCATGATTCTGTCATTAAAAGTACATAGGTGAGGAATAATTATTCAATCTCCTTACATTCATCTGTATAAAATGTCGAAGAATGTCTTAGTCTCTTAGGATCACCTAAACTAGTAAACTACTAATATATAGTTATATACACATTAGTAGCACATTCATATGGCTATTAGCCCACATTAAAGCATTCTTATTCCACCTTGCAATAAAGAAATATCTGTATCCAAAAGCTTCATTATAAAATATTTTCTGACCTAATCATTTCATTGTATTATTTATCTGAAAGCAAGCAAAACTGTAAACCTCCCCTCCCCCCTCCCCCACCCCAACCCCTGCGCGAGTTGTGATATTTTGACACTTCACTATCATTCCTTAAAAATTGAACAGGAACATGCCTTACTGTAGTGAGGGTGAAATGTGGTTGAACTTTCTCACCCTCTATGACCTCTGAAAACACTTCATTATGAAGCAAATAGAGATCTGATGTATAGATCTGGCCTGCCTTGATCCCATGCACCAACACCTGCCCTGTGGTCCTCCATGCCCAGCTCTTTTCATGTACCTTCAATGTTAGGCCAGTCTCTAAATTTGGGCAGTTAGAATGGAACTCACCATCAAGGCCATAAGCTATCTAGAGGCCTTGCATCATATGAGGGAGTTTCTTGCTTAATCTCAAAGGTAAAGTGCTACTTCCCAAATCTCAACAGAGTTTCTCCAATTTAACTTCAACACTACTGTGCAATCAATTGAGCTTTAAACTGCAGAGCCAAAAGGTAGGTCTACCTACCTGCCAACATGCTCTTTAGGTTTTGTGGCATGGCCTTCTCATGCCCATACCTACATTAGCTAAGAATTTGGCACCAACAAAGGGAACTGGCATCAAGTCAACAGTCAGCAATAAACGCTTGTCAATTCATTTTTTGGGGCTTTCTTATGCTCCACATGGTACCCAACCCCATTCTAATGGGAGAAATCTGGAAGGATGATGACGACCATTGTGCAATCAATTTCTATAAGCACGCCTACTGTATTGTCTGGTTGGCTCATAAGTTTATTACAGTACATCAACCATACCTATTACACAAATATTGGTCCCACGTGATGGATCAACGCGTTCACCAAATTAGGAGCTTCATAAAAAGAATTACATCTGGGATAGGATTGGATATGCTTGTCTCTAAAAGTTTGCAACATTCTAAAAGTCGCCTAAAGCACCAATGCTGCACACAAGGTTCTTAAAACAGCCACCAAGAGGATCAGCTGTATGCCCATCTCACAAGATGGTAAAGTTTCTCATAGAAGTATTGCAGGTTTATGATGAAGATTTTGATTTTAATGCATGGCTGTATGGACAAGCATACGTGTGTTTGACAGATTCAAGCTTAAATTCTGATGGATGGAATATATGGATATCTTCTCTACTACCATGGACAAGTTGCACTACATGTTGTCATCAGAAGTCTTATGAATTTGAAAGAGTGGACGATGAGGATATGGTCTGCAAAAGACTGCATTTTCCTCGAGCAATAAGGGCTATCAAATTTAGATGGATGATTGCTTCATCACAACTGAAGTCTGTAAGATAGTTTTCACTAATCACCTTTACTAACAGCACATGGTAGGATATTATGAAGTAATCTCCCATCCAGGTGCACATGCCTAAATTTTGGCACATAATATAAGACAAAAAAGGAAAATAAACAAGACAAAAATAATGCAAGAATCGCAATATTGCATATTTCCATCAATTAGATTATTGCCCAGTTACTCTTTCTCTTGTGAATGGCCAACAATTCCCTTACCTTGCTAAATTCCATATAAAACTGATGGTGAGATTGTACAAAAAACCAATTGACACAAACAAATTACCTTTGTCATCTCTTTGCTAAATTCTTGCATTGTAACAGCCATTTGAGGAGCTTTCATGAGGTTGTTGACAAGTTTCATGACCTCGGCACTCTTAGACAGATGGCCTACCGTTCTAGAAGTGGCTGTAAACCATAATAATTGACGCTCATTAGGAATCAAGTTAAATTTTAAACCACCATGAGCAGTCACGTTTGTTTGATTTCAGTATGCAAACATACAAAATAAATTCTTGTAAAAGAAAACGATGCACATGAACATAAACATAAACAATTTTGATAACTGATGCCGGTTATTCTATCTACATCATGAATTAAACATATCTCATAAGATAAAAAGTGATATGAAGTTAATGCAACTGCAATCTCTTGAAGATCACAAGACAAAGGAGATAAATAAAATTTAGAAAATAGAAGAGTCGGAGAATTTGTAAAGGATAGAAGGAAATTAAGAATGTAGTTGATGTAGCCAATGTTATAAATTCCGCTAGGCGGGTTCGGTGCGCCAAATGGGCGCCTAGCGCCTAGGCCGCCTAGGCGGCATCTAGTCCACGACATAGTACAGGTGCGCCAGCCTGCCCGCGCTTGTGTTATGCGCTCGCACGGGTGCGCGGTTTATGTTCATGCAGGTGCGCTTGCCCACGTATGCGGGTGTGCGCGGGTAAAGAATGCATGTGCGTATACGGACGGGTTATGTGTGCGCGCCTAGCGCAATCACGGGTATATGCGCCCATCCGCGGCATAGTACATGCGCGAGCGTGTGCATGTCATGGCACACATATGCTTTATGATCGATCGTAATATATGATCTCAGACTATAATAAATTGATCTATAATCAATTTATACCCCTACTCTGGTATGTCTTCCTATGAGCTCATTTTTAAATATAACTTTATGGTCTCACGGAGGATTACCCCGTGATTCCCTCGTAAAGTCGCTCCTAAAGTCGATATTACTGCTAGCTGTCCTGGAGGGGAAGGTTTCCTCCCCTGGAACCCCCCCCCCCCCCCCCCCCCTTTCCCTCTAACAACTATATCTATTTTCCATATCTCAACGAGATATGGGCTGTTAAGTATAGATACCTGGGAGGCCGAACTGATTTTTTATATATATAGCTTACTTTGATATATATATTATGTACATGTTAAATGAAAACACAAAACATATTTAACAATTTGGCTAGCAGTGGGAGTGATAGTTCTCTTCTCTCTCTTGGGGGTCAGTGGTTAGAGTCTTAAAGCTGTCGAGAAAAAAAATTAAAAAGCCATCAATTTTTTTATTTACTAACCCTAAATCAATGGGAGGAGAGAGACACAACAGTTCCTCTCCTCCCTCTCCTCTTCGTAGCACCACCAGCCGCCCCCGCCGCCCAATCCCCGACAAAGTAAGTTTTGAAAGAAAAAAACATATATTTTTGAAACTTTTTTATTTTATTTTTTGAAATTTCAAAACCAAACATGCCGCCTAGCGCCTAGGCTAGCCGCCTAAGGAGTTTTCGGTGTGGCCGGAGGCTGCCTAGCGCATAGGCCGCAATTTAGAACACTGGATGTAGCTGTAATATAAAAAAAACCTACGGATGGAGAAGTATTACTTTATGCATGAATCTTCATATTGTATTTGTTGTTTTACCATAAATTACTCTTGGGGCTTTCTTTCTGAAAGCCACCCAAAGACACATCACCACCTAAGATAGAGCTTATAAACCCCCATGTGTTTAACTCTAACATTTTGCAGAAGTTACATACAATCTCGTTGTCATCATAATCTTATGATTTACAATCTAGAAGGACATCATGATCTATATTTGGATCTAATGGTACAAGGGATGTTATACTCCGATCGAATTGGGCTCTCCATATACAAATCAAAATGTAAAAGATACTTTTTAAGTCCAACCAAGAAAAGAAAACCATATTTTAATTTGATATCAAATATGTTTGAAGAAAAAAAACATCTTCATATTTGTTTAATGCATGTGTGGTCTGGTAAGTTTTCTACTATTTAGCAGTAAAGGAGGATAGCATGGGAGCACTGAGAACAAAGCTATTTACATAGGAATCAAAACTATAGTCATATAGTAGAAGATGAAACTTGACATGAAATTTAATATTTAATAATTCCTTACTTTTTTCATTTAGGTAATTAGTGATGGAAGGTACCTAACTACAACAACAAAGCCTTCATCCCAAATTCATAGGGTCAGCTGTTTGAATCCTCTTCCTCCATTCGGCTCTTTTATGGGCGCATGTCCTCCATAACCCCAAGAAGATCAATATCCTTCTATAACACTTCAAAACTTGTTATTCTAGGCCTACCCCTAGTCGTAGCGGCTCCATTCTATTATATTATCGTTCTTCCTTAAGGGAGCATCTATAGGTCTATGTTGCACATATCCAAACCACCTAAGTGAATTTTTCCCTCATTTGTCCTTAATTTGGCATCACCTCTAATTTTCCACACATACAATCATTTCTTATCCTATCATTTAATGTATACCTAACTATTTGTGGTAATTCAGGACGGATATCTGAGTCACACCAAGACAATCTACCTGACCTTCTAAACAAGTATGATGGAATTTCAGTCTTGACAATATTGGATATATCTTGCTCCTATCTGGTTAAACAGTAGGCCTTTATCATTATAGTTGTAACTAGATCCCTTTTCCAATTGAGAAAGTGACTTGATAAAAGGTTACATATTTGAAAGAGGAATATATAAAGGTTGAGTTTGCTGGCAAAGGAGCATTAGGTCATTTTTTCTTACTTGAACATCTATTTTGGTTTTGAGATGAAAATTAAGATTCCTTTTGTACACATAGTAGAGCTCATCATGATCATGATTTTCTTCCTTATATCTCTATATATGAGAAAAGGGGCTTGATAAAGGGTTATATATTTGAAAGAGGAATACATAAAGGTTGAGCTTGCTGGTGAAGGAGGTTTAGGTCAAGTTTTCTTACTGGAACATCTATTTTGGTTTTGAGATGAAACTTAAGACTCTTTTGTATACAAAAAATAGCTCCTCGTGATAATGAATTTCTTCTTTATATCTCTATATATGAGAGAAAGGGCTATGGAATACCGTGTTCCTCGCGAAGGTATCCAATAATTGTTTTAAAATGGACAAGTTTTGCAACCAAACACATGTAATAGTGATTCCAAGATTTTTCAAGTCCATGACATCACAATCCTATGAAGAATACCGATTATTTGGAACTACAATGGCCCAATATGAATTTCAGTTACAATTTACCTCTTTCTCATTATCCCAACCAATTCCTTCGCTTACCATTCATAGTCCAATATCAGCCATTTAAACTCATTAAACCATAGCTCTGAACTCCTTTATATTGGCACTCTATTCTTCCGTCACATTATAAAACATTATAATTTATATAACGTAAAGGTTCTAAACGGCGGTAGGCAGGTGCGCGGCGGAGAGAGTCCGCCTACAGCCTAGGCCGCCTAGGCGGTTGATACATTTCGGCCATTTTTTACTATTTTACCACTGTTTTTTTGCATAATATACATATTTTAAGGTTGTTCCATGCATAACTAAGTTCTAGAACGAAGATTTATGAAGTTTTAGTTTTGTAAAAGTGAACCATAGGCCCATAATGCTTGCAAAACTTTTTGTCCAAAACATCTTGTTAGGTATTGCTCCGCCTAGGCGTCCGTCTACGCCGCCTTGCCTCCGCCTACGCCTTCAAACCTCCGTTGGTTGTCTACTCCACCGCCTACGGTGAGAGAGACCGCCTACCGCCTAGGCCGCCGCCTCAGCCGCCATTTAAAACACTGGAACTATTTCATCCCTTACAGCTTCAAAAACCTTTTTTAAACCCTAACATTGCGATATAACTGTTCTTGGATACATTCCAAACATTCAGTTTATGTAAACCACAATATATCGCAAATTCCCGACTATTATCACTTTGATATCTTACAAATCTAGAGTTCATCAATAATATTTCAAAAGAAATTCAAAAAATTAGGTAAGTGACGTATACACTGTGATGCTCTTTCAGAGTTTATAGCTTTTCATAAGGTATTTATAGTGCTATCAGAATTTGTATCCATAGAGTTATAAATGAACCGTCTTCTAATTGTCTGCTTGAAGCGTCATTTTGTTCAGCCGATCTAAGAACATTTTTACGGCAAAACTTAAAAGTAACGATTCACTTGATCAAGATAATCATCAAATTATATCCATGTTTAATCAATTTGTATCCTATGCTTTCAGGATAAACTAATCTATCTACCCTTTGTGTTCATGTCATTCATCTCATAATTTTGAACCATATTTTACCAACTTCTATCGTAATAAAGCTTACTGCTTATACATTGTAACACACTCTAAAAGAGTAGCACTTGCGCACAGTATTCCAAGTGTTATCAAAACATGTCAACCTCGTGGTAGTTAACGATAGTTTCTTAAATTGACTGCTTGAAGCTTAATAGTTTCTTCAGTTCACCTCTAAATTTCCAGTTGGGAAAAAAAAATTGGTTACCACAATCAAAATTATCATCAATTTTTTCTTTCACTTTGCACATTTATCCAAAATCTCAGATGAACAGAGAAAACTAGCACCCAATGCAACTTAAAAGTATTAAAATATTCAAAGTAGACATTAGTATATTACAATGCTAATTTGGTAAGAGATATCAAGTTGAAAAGGTTACATGAAGCTGTTAATCTCAAATTTTAGGTATTTAATTTATATACTGAGAAATTATGTTCATAGTACTGAGATTGCTTTGCTTATGATACCCAAGATGAGGGATGTTAGACCTCAGGGTAAAACTGAAACTAATTACCTGGCCCCAAACTTGCCATTTTTCATTTCAGGAAAGATTTTACAAGCCATAGTATAGTATTTTATTCCGAGAACACAAATCCTCAGTAAGCTTTCAGAATGACGGGACCATCACAACCCATTGTTACACTTAAGGCTCTTCACAAAACAAGGAGTTCTGCCAGAACATAGGGTCTAGTTCATTCACTTGTATTAAAATGCTGGTAGTTGTTAAATAAATGTTTTGAACAAATAACCTGAATAAATGGGTTAAATTGTCAGATTTCCTTACCAACAAGTTCTCCAAGATGCATCGAAATTGAATTCAGCTGTGCTTTATTTTCATAGAAACGATTCACAGCTCTCTTTGACCTCACAATTTCCTTAGCAAGTGACTGCATTGGAAAAACAATCAAGTATTATTTAGTGACAAAAATCAGTTAATATAACTAACAACTTAGTATATCTACCAAAACCTAGTTTAAAGAAAAGAATGGACAAAGAAGAAGACAAGCCAAACTCAGATGTCATGGATGAGTCTTTGTTTATGATAGTTTAGCCAACATCATATTTAATGAACTATAACAAAGAACATGACGAATATCAATAAGCTATGCTGCATTCGTCCATCTGGTGGAATTTCAACCTTCATTTAAGCTTCTTAAGGTAGAGCCATTATACGGATAGTAAAAGCTGTAGAACTCAAAGAGCTGTTTTTTGGCAGCAGAAAATAAGTAAACATTTAAAAGCAATGCATATGAAATCCCAAGTCTTAGCATGAAGCCGACTTTGCTCTGCACTCATTGCATAATGCGTGCGAACTAAATACTCAAAGATAACTAGAAGAAATACTGGGGACTATAATAAGAGTGTATGCTGAGAAGAGGTCCAAAGGTAATAACATGTAACTAACTCCCTTCCATACTTGTTGCCTTCCGTAACATTGAGCTTCAATGAATCAGCGGATTCTGCTAGAGGGTTTAGACTATCTAGAGATTCTCAAGTCTGCTAGTTATCATATAGCAAGTCAGAGCCTATATTTTGTTTTATATGTCTCTCAGCAAGTGATGATCTGGAGATTCTCTTACAACAAATCACTTGACCTTTTGAATCATGTTCAAGCTTTTCCTCACGATGTTAGAAAACAAGCTTGTATCATAAACATGCAGGTAGCATTTGGTTATAAGTCGGGGCGTGTGTTTGAACAGGAAATAGGCTAAGGCAGTATAGTCCCCATGGATCCTGGATTTACATACCAGCTACTCCCCCCAGTTTAACTCTTGCAACAGAGGATAATTCTGCCCAACTACAAACACAGGTTTTAAGATCATGAAGTGTCTATCTGGGAGCATTTTGTAAGGAACACATACACAGGGTTTTGGTGAAGATTCTTAATGTAGAAAACTGTTCACCTGTTTGTTTCACCCAAACGTTAAATAAAATGAAAAAAAAAGCAGGAAACAACCAAAATTGTCATGTTACACCCAGTATAATTGCTAATAACATGCTTATGGTTCTTTTCTGCTTGTTTCATCTAGGTTATATGCGAAACAAAATAAGTAATTTAGGATCCAGTAAAATACTCCCAGTGCTTGTCACTGTCTCTCTTTCTGTGTAACAACACATGCAGCCTTCCCATACCTAATCCAGCTTTGTTAACTGTAATATCTTTAGCCTACCAAACCATCTCAAATGATTCTCTCGTCCTATCGTATCGATAAAAGCTACCAAAACATTCCATGAAGCCACTGATTCCTATTCTATCTTCAATTATAACAGTGTCGCTAATCCATCTCAACATTTATCATCTCAAATTACACTCATTCTTCAGTCGTTTTTTAACTACCCACGACTCGCACAAGAAACACATGATCCACCTCAATGATTAAGATTTATTTGGTTTATCGACGGTTTCATTAAAGTTCTCAAGTTCACAAGATGCCAATCAACCCTAACATATCAAAATTCAAATCCAAGGATTTTTCTTTTACTAAACTAACGTTACTTTCCGAAATGAAAAATAAAATTCCATAAAGACG
Organism: Iris pallida; assembly: GCA_029216955.1. Lineage (NCBI taxonomy): Eukaryota > Viridiplantae > Streptophyta > Magnoliopsida > Asparagales > Iridaceae > Iris > Iris pallida. The sequence goes on from JANAVB010011800.1 coordinate 9,032,614, forward strand.
CACTTCTGAAACTTATTGCCAAACAACACATCAGTGACATTGATGATGGAAACACGACTTCGACTCGAAATCGTGTTATCGACACACGATCTCTCCTAATGGAATTGCATATCTCGAAAGGCGATTCCAACGAGAACAGAAACAGCTTTCAGCTTTCTGATTGTGAATTCCAAAAGTACCATTTTTATTCCCAAAATGAACATTATTTAGTCCCGAATCGGAAATTTTGATGGAAATAATCACAGAAAGAATGAAGAACTCGGACCTTCGCGGAGACCATGTCGTTGCGCTTGGCGGCGTCCTTGATCGCCTTCTGCACGGTCTTCTCCTCCCTCTGCACATCTGCGACTCCAAACACCGATACCATCAGAAATGAAGAATAAATAAATAAAGTGTGGATCTTTGGGATCGATTGAGACCGGGAAAGAGAAAAGAAGGGGGGGGGGGGGGGGGGGGGGGGGGGGGGGGGGGGGGGTTCGACCTCGGATCTGGCGCTCGATGTTCCGGCATTCCTGGCGGAGCCTCCGCTGCCAGTCTCTCAGCTGCTGCTGCGGGTTCGGCTTCGGCTTCAGCAGGTTTTTCATCGTCTCCATGGATGATTTCTCGAGAAGAAATTTGGGAATTAGGGTTTCGAAATGGAACTCGAAAGAAGAAGGAGAAGACGCGTTGAAATTAGGCTGGGTTACACGTAAGCCCTTTCAATGGAAACCCATAACCCGTTAACTCGAGAGGAAACATAGTTGGGACATCCCATTTGGGGATAGCACATCTGTTAATCCAATATGAATACGGTTGCGTCTCATATAATCGATTCACTCTATTCGATATGCATAGGAGGAGAGGGGGACATAGTTGGAACACCTATTTTGGAGATAGCAGATCTACTTTCCATTAATCCAATATGAATTACGAAACGAGCACGGTCATTGAATGGCGTTTTGTATAATCGATTCACTCTGTTCGGTAGGGTTGGACCTCAACTTGAATCTAAAAGCTTGACTTCTAACAACATAATAAAAAATTGAGGCAATATTTTTTAGACTTAATTGCACTTTGATACCCTCAATTATTTCTGTTTTTCAACTTGATATCCTAAACTTTTTTTTTGTAACAAGTTGATACCCGAATTTTTTTTGGGACGAAAATACCCTTGGTCAAAATTAAAAATTACCCCCCCCCCCCCCCCCCCTCGCTTCCGGCCGTCTCCTCCCCCCCCCCCCCCTCCCCTCCCGCTTCCGGCCACCCGCCCCCGTATCTCCCCCTATGGCACGGCAGCGTGGGAGGAGGGGGGGCTGGGGGAGGGTGGACGGAAGCGGGAGGGGGGGGGGGGGGAGGCGGCCGGAAGCGAGAGGAGGGGGGAGGCGGCCGGAAGCGGGAGGGGGGGGTGGCCGGAAGCGGGAGAGGGGTGGCCGGATGGGGGGCAGGACGGGAGGGAGGGGGGCTGGGGCTGTGCGGGAGGAGGGGGTGGCCGGAGTGGGGCAGGGGGGGAGGGGAGAGGGAAAGGATAAGGACATTTTCGGAATTTTTAAAATTTTAGGTATGAAGTTGAAAAAAATAATAGTTGAGGTATTAAGTTGTTGAGTAAAATAGTTTATGGTATGAAGTTGAAAATCGGAATAGTTGAGGGTATCAAAGTACAATTTAGCCTATTTTTTAACAGAAAAATGTAATTATACACTTTCAGAAAATAATAGTTTCATAATTAAAAAAAATTGTACACAGTACAAATAAAAAGCTAAATTGCAACTTGATACCCTCAATTATCACTATTTTTCAACTTGATACCTTCAACTTTTATATGTACTAACTTAATACCATATCTCAACTTATATTTCTAACTTGATACCAAGATTTTTTATTTATTCCTAAACTACCCTCCTCCCACTCCACATTCCCACTGCTACTTCCCCACCCCTCCCCTCCCCTCCCCCGGCGGCCATCCCGTCCCCCCCCCCCCCCCTCCCCCTCCGGCGACCACCCCCCTACCCGGCCCCGACGACCCACCCTACCCGGCCCCAAGCCCGAGCCCGCGCCTGCGCTCCCGCTCGCTGCATCGAGCGCCGCTGTGCTCTGCCCTGCACCCGCTCGTGCTGCCCAGCGCGCCCACTCGTCGTGCCTCCAAGCGTCCTCGCGCCCGCCGCCTGCTCGCGCCCTCAGCCGAAGAGGGGGGGAGAAGAGAAGGGCCAATTTGGTCCAAAATTTTTCTAGTGTATCAAGTTAGTACCTATAAAAGTTAAGGATATCAAGTTGAAAAACAGTGAAAGTTGAGGGTATCAAGTTATAATTTAGCCCAAATAAAATTTGCCAAAATGCAGGTATATTCTTCATGCTATCAAAATGTAAGTAATTTTAACTCTTATTCGATGGGTTTATATCGAAACCAACACCCAAAATCCAAAATCGAATAATAAATTTGTATATTTTCATAATTAAACATGAACCGAATTCCTTATTCAGTTAGGCTCGAATCTCAGTCGAAAACTGAATAAGGATCGACTCCAGTATCGACATAGAATCTGAAATCTTTATATGAGCGTGAACCGACCCGACATATTACTTTATTATCAACTAAATACCATGAACCTTCACGTTAATGCAACTAAGTAACATGGACTATTGAGTCGTTAGCAAGTTTAATAACTTCTCTTTTGTAGAAAATCAAAATGTGAAAAATATTTGGAAAAGAAAAAAAAAAGAAATCTTCGTCACTCATGCATGAGGTTAGGGTTTTTTTGTAAAAAAAATTATTCACTTTAATTTGGGCTAAATCTAAGGGCACTCCAACAATTGTTAGGGGCTAGCCCAAATTTTTTCCAAATATTTACAAGTTTACCACTCCTATTTGTTGCTTGGGGCTAACCCACATTTGGGTATAAAAACCAACTTTTTTTTGTTTCTCTCTTCTCCCTCCCTCTCTTCTTTCCAAAAAAATTCTAGGTCACATAATTAAACCCTAGCCCAATTTTTTTCCCAACTTAGATTTTGTGAAGATTGTGGATGAAAATTATAGTTATAGTTTCATCGAATTCTACCGTTATTTGATCGAATTAATATATGATTAGGGTTTCAAACATTACTTTCACATATAAATATTGAATTATATGTGTTTAATGTAGAAAAAATGCACATCGAAGAACCCGGGACATCAAATATACTAAATTTTCATCCCGCTTCGTCCGAAGAACACATCGATTCTTCGGAAGCACTCTTGGTAATTAATTTAAAATTTTATTTCATGTCTGTAGGAAGCAGGACTGTCACACAATTGACAGTCCACATGTTAAACATGACTGTCGAAAATGTGACAGTCCTGAAGAAACATAGGACTGTCATAAGGCCTGCAGTCCTACTTATTTGTTGGACTGTCACAGGGCCTGCAGTCCTACTTATTTGCAGGACTATCACAATGCATGTAGTCCTACTTATTTGCACTACTTTTTTGCTTTCAATTTCGTTTAGTTTTATTAACTTTAATAGAATTTAATTTCTATTGTAGGGCTTATCATCTTCCATTATGATAACTCCTCCAATTGCCGTTGATGTAAGCAATTTATTCAGAAAATAATATTACACAAAATAGTCATGACTGCAGGACAACATGCAGTCCTAAAATATACTGGACTGCAGGAATGCATGCAATCCTTACGTTATCCAGGACTGCAAGTTTGAATGCAGTCCTACTATATTTCAGGACTGCTGGACTGCATGCAGTCCTTTGTATAGTTAAGGACTGCAGTTATTCGCTGCAGTCATGTCGTTTTCGTGCGCAACTGTGGGCCAGAACGGCCAAACCGATGATTTGTCGTGTTCTAGGGTTATGGTTTGATGCAAAAAAAATTGATTTACCGTGTTCAAAAAATATATACATGAACCCTAAATTTGTTCTAACCTATTTTATCGAACTATTTTGAGCATTACCAAAAGATTCAATAAACTTAAAACGAAAATATAGAAAAATATGTCAAAACATATCTAGATTGTGATGAAGGCCCGGGCTTGGGTGTCATTACTTGGAATTGGACGAATGAAGAAGGAATTTAGGGTTTAGAAATTTGGGATTGGAAGAATGGAGAAGAGAAATAGGGTTTAGGGTTTAAGAATATAAAATAGAGAGAAAGAAAATGATGAAATGAAATGTTAGAAATGGGGGTTTTGGCTGTCCTAGTAAAAGTTCCACTCTAATAGACTGTCCCCTAGTAAGGATTAGTCCCAAGCAAAAGTTTGGGTGCCCTTAGAATTAGTCTTAATTTGTTAGAGGATTAGTTTTGTCTTTTTGCAATTAGAAGAATTCAAATAGTTCAAAATAGTTGGTTGTCAATAGAAAAGGTTCAGATATGGAATTGCAAAACACAAAAGTTCAAGATATTTTAGTTGCAAATAAAGAGTTTGGTTATTTACAAAATATTTTTTGTCTTTTGGAATTTTTTGGCTGCTTTGGATTGCTGCTGCTTTTCAATAAGTTGCAGCATAAGCAATTTTTTGGCAACAGCCAGCTGATTTCAAAAACAGACCCCAAAATTATCCAATTTCATTTTATAAGCAACTATTACCAAGTCACTTTAGCGTGCTTTTTATAAAATATAAGCAGAAGCACCATGATAAGTAATCCCAATCCATGTAATTTGGAAGTAATGCTAGAGAGTGTAAGCTCCTCTTGCGGCAAGCAGAGAAGTTGATCTCCTTGCAAATGATAGTATCACAATAGCATCTATTTATTGTTCCTTTCCTTGCAAATGATAGTATCACAATAGCATCTATTTATTGTTCCTTGTAAGTGGTGTTTATAAGTGGACAATCCAAACCCCAGGAAAACTGAAGTTAAAACAAGGGATATTTTAGCAAATGCCCCCATTTGAAATGTTAAAACTAACATATACCCCCACTATTTTTTTTAATTAACAAGTACCCCCACTCCCATGTAAACAGCAAAAAAAGAAAGAAAAAAATGGGGGTGTATCTTAAATTTTTGCTGTTCCGTACATTCAAATGGGGGTATTTGCTAGATAAAAACAATAGTGGGGATATATGCTAGTTTTAACATTTCAAATGGGGGCATTTGCTAAAATATCCCTTAAAACAACGACGAGCTCCAAATTCATAAGCGGTCGGGCCAGAATAATGGGTCTAAATCCATAAGTAGTTGAAATAACGGAAACGTAAATCTAGGTGATCATTCTAGTTATTAATCGATGAACATTTTATTTGAATTTTCAATCGTGGACATCCGTAAAATCCATCCTACATGTGGTTGCCCTGAGAAGAATGCAAGATTCAACAATATTTTTAACATTTACAATCAATATCATGAGACAAGCTAGCAACCCACGTCGCGCTATAATCACCGTATTCTAGGTCGCTATAATCACCATATACTAGAATACGATGCAACGAATCACTGAGAGAATCGATATGATATCAATACGGTACAATAAATTACAAGACTATGATCCGGTACATTTTTTGCAAATTGCAACAGAACTATTGCACGCAACCAAACACCTTCTCTGTGTCTCAAAAGCTACAATTCAAGCAACTACACAGTATCTTTGACAAACACATCTTACTTTTTCGAGATCTAGACAGACAGAAGCACAAATTGACGATTTGCTCCAAAACCGATCATTCCATATAATCTAGAACCACCAAATGATTTTCGAGATCTTCACAGACAGAAGCACAAATTGACGATTTGCTCCAAAACCGATCATTCCATATAATCTAGAACCACCAAATGATACAGGAAAGGTTGATAGCTTCCACAACTAAAATTTTCTTGTTGCTTAATAATCCATAACAATCATTTCCACATGAGCAAAGCAATTATACATTCTTCAAGCTTCTTTTGCCAAAAGAACCCTCAGGTTTAAAATTAAGATACAAATGTGTGAGAAAATAATGTTCATCCATGTCACCGATATCCTTTGTTCTTCACGATTCTAAAGACACCACAAGCAAGCAGTTTACGAAACACAAATTAAATTGACCCTGTCCATATTTGCACAACTGAAGCCAATCTTACTTGTGCAGTGAGAGCCTCCCACTAGTCATAAAGCCCTTCCTCATTCCATATATCTACTAAGAAATCTACCATCTCCTGCAATTCACCAACATGATTTTTCGTCGAGCAGTCCGAAATCATAAATAGAAGAAATTTATTGACATTATCAGTACTCGAGAGGGGGGGGGGGGGGGGGGGGGGGGGGGGGGGTGGAGGGGTGTTGGATATGGAGTGATCGAGCAATCTATACAACTTACAGATAACGGAATGGGCTGAGTAAAAGGTTGATTGGTTGATAGCAGGTCCTCATAAGTTGTGCACCAACTGGAAATTAAAGATGCAAATATTTTACGGAATGAGATTGAAGAATTGGAAAATTTTCAGATAAAAGGTTTTGATGTTATTGAAGTATAGAACATGGATATAAAACCATATGAGAATATAGAAATAACATAAAATGAGAAGGGAAATATATATAAATATATATTAAATTCATTCTCTACATTACACAAAAAGCGCATATTCTTGCTAGACCCAATATATAGTTGTGATCATAAAATCAGTTCACTGTTTTGTCAGTGTTTTTATATTTGCATTTATATACTATCTACAACTTCAATTCTTACAATAGCAATGTGGCAAACCAAAGCCTATCAAATATGCCTACAGGGAATCATACTTCAACATTTAATACTTGCGTTGAAGGGTAAGTTAATCCCAGAAACCTTTGACAATATACCTCATTCTTTTGGAGATGTCACAGAACATTACGGAACAAGTATATAGTTCCACGAATATACTAATCAGGAGTTTTATCTGTTTCTGGCTTCCTAACTATAAAGGCCAATTGACAGCTCAAAAAAGTTCTCAAATTAGAAAGGAGGAAGATGACAAGGTTTCAATAGACTAGATCCAAATGACTGAAAATGATGCCAGCTTGTCGTGTACAACAAGAGAAGACTATCTTCTTCTTCTTCTTCTTCTTCTTCTTTCAAACTCAAGAACATCACAGCCACGACAAACATTTAAGTTTGCTTGATTTTTCACACACGAGAGAGTGGACTTGGGGGAGGGGGTCGGTTGAGGGCAGGGAGGGAGGAAGTTATGATATTCACATATTATGATAATTTAATATTTCAACAGCAAGGACAACAACGATGAACACTTCGACCCCATACACTTGAAGTTAGCCATAAGATTGATTTCCCCCTTTGAAGCATAGGTATAGGAGTACCTGGTAAGGTACATACCACATACGTTGATATGATAATTTCTAAAAATTCATGGTATGGGTACGGTTAGTGTGTGTGTATATATAGAAAGAGACTAATCAAGCTTCATGACTTCATAAGAATAAAACCATGTCTAGATTACTTCATCAAATAAATTTTAGTCTAAAACTAAATAGTTTTAAGTTTGAAAATAAAGAAAGCTTGATTTCTATTAAAAAAAAAGTAGCAAAGCTTTATTGTAAAAGATATCCAATGACTTCTACTAGAAAGGCACCACAAAATACCAAAGAAGTACTCACGAAGTACCCAAAATTAAAACTAGAAATACAAATAAACATAATTTTGGTTACTTCTGCAGCAAGTACCCAGGAGTACCCAACAAGTACCAGTACCCGGTAAGTGTACCGGTATGTGTACACCTTCCTAAATGGAGTACCCATGCTTCATAGCTTTCCCCTTTTTAGTTAAAGGTATCTATTATATTGAGAACTCTGTCCATTTTAGTTAGATCGACCTATGACCTATGCCTATTATGGCTTGCTAGAAGCCCTTCCATAACACATGGGTACCCAAGAAGTACCGTACCTGGTAAGTACCCGGTACGTGTACGCCTTCCTAGATGTAGTACTCATGCTTCATGTTTTCCCCTCCTTAGTTAAAGTATCTATTATATTTAGAACTCTATGTTCCTTTTAGTTGGATCGACCTACGCCTATTATGGCCTGCTAGAAGTCCTTCCATAACAATCATATCAATACTAACCAGCATGTCTACTGGTTTTCAGTGCATACCTCATCGACAGAAGAGGAGACATTATTCGTCAAGACGTGAACCAATGGTTAGAATATTTTCAATTACTTAAAGAAGATGCAAGTAGAATGGTGGAGAGAGTAAATTTCGGTCAACGCTACATGGAATGCTATTAGGATTTGTCTTCTGATTATAAGTTAGGTAGAGAGGCAGCTGAAAAGATAGCTATCGTAGAAAAGCTCAACAAGAAATAGCAACTTCAATATTCTCTCAAGAACAACCATCTTCTGAGAGGCAATACATCCAACAAGAGATTTTAATACCTTCTCATCGACAAAATTATTTGTGGAGCACATACTGGAAGCGATTAAGAAAGACGAATATTATCTTATGGAGATATACGGTATGGCTGGCGTAGGCAAGACAAGGCCTTAAAGAAGTTTAACAATACTTCATAATCTTGTGGAAAGAGAACAAAATAGGAAACATAGCATGGCTTAATTGCAGCTTAAATTATCAAAGCTACTGTTTATGAAAATGTCTCCTTCTTCAATACCCATAATATGTGTTGATACAGGTTGAATTTCGTTCAGTAAAGCAGTCCGTTTACTACTATCATGCTTCTCTTATCACCCTCCCAAGGATCACCATAGCCAAAGACAGTCCATACCCCCCCCCCCCCCCCCCCCCCCCCCCCCCCAAAAAACAACATTCATTAGCAACATCAACTGCCACCTTTAGCATTTCAGGTTGTTCAGCCACATATCCAGCTTTTGACTTGAATAGATCCCATGATTCTTGCTTTGATAAAAGGTTGCACCTTGATGTGTGCTTACTTTCCATTGTGCTACAGAATTTTATTTTTTTTAGTTGTGATCATGACTTTACAACATTTGTTGCCATCATTGGTTTGGTAAAAAAGCTCGGGTGCTCATTCCTCTCTCGGATCTAAGAACCAACAATGGACGTTCTACCATTTTTCAGTTTTGATCATTCTAAAATCTTCATTTTGGGAGAAGTTCACCATAATCACCTCATCAAAAATTCTCATTCTTTGTATGCTTTGCGACCTCTTTTCATTAATGTAATATCCGTCATTCTTAATCGCTTCCGTATGTGCTCATAGATTATTTTGTTGACGAAAAGGCATGTAAATTTCTTGTTGGGTGTAATGTTAATATTAGAAGGTAACGGTTCGTGACAAAAATATTGGAGTTACCATTCCTCTCGAACACTTCTATGGCAGCCATCTTTTCATATTCTCGTCTGCCCAACTTATAACTATGTACTGTCGAACACCATTTACTCCCTCCACCATTCTACTTGTAACTTTTTTAAGGGTAAAAATCTTATGACCATTTTGTCGAACACCATTAGTTCACGTCTTGGCAAATGATATCTCCTCTTTTGTTGGCTACGGCTCGATGTAATTCTTTCTAAGCACATCATCCTCAAGCGAAACTCGAGCTAACTCCACACAAGTATTGTCGTCCATCTGCTTGGATGCTCACATCCTATATACTCATTTTCCGGACATGTTTTATCACTAAAGAACATTCTACCCACTAAGCAAGGATGATATTCTTGCAGTCTAACAAAACACTCAACTACATGTGTATTCCATGATCACATGATACTCCCAAAGCACATCTTTACTTCAGCCACCATATTAAACTCCTTTTCTTAGCATATAAAATATTCCAATTCTTGAACTCAACTACGAAGACATGGGCCTCATGGATCATTTGGCCCCTGTCATTAATTTGTCCCCATGGCCCAAAATTCAGGAACCCATGCTCTCGTCGTTATGGCCGAGGTCATTTACATGTAAATGTAAAAATGGATACCCTTCTCTAAGTAAACTTCAATTTTATCTTTGAAGTTATTATCACAGTTTTTTCTTAAAACTTGTAAGCCTCTCTCAAAGTTTATGTTATTTTCCTGTTTGTTTCCTTTGGAGTGTTCTATAACTCTTATTGTGAAACACAATCCATCCATCCAATTTACTTGCTGCCTTGAACTAAAATAACCTGTTTACTTTTAGGCCTCGTTTGGTTCACGGAAGGGAAATCAATTCCTTTGTATTTTTCATGGGGACGAGAAAGTAGGATTCCTATCAAATTTTCTTTCCTATGTTCGGTAAAACAAGGAAAACATTTAAGAAAAAACATTTGATTTCTCTTTCAGTGTCTGGTTTGTGTAGGAAAGAAAAGAAAAAGAAATCATTGTACCAATAATATCCAATGTCAACATAATTATAGTCAACATAATACGAAGAGTTAATAGGTAAAATAGACAATAACTCAAGGCTATTGTTAGGTAATTAATGTTGGGAAAGGAGGGAAAATAAATCCCATGGGTCCTGAGAGAAACCATTTTCCCTCCTATTTACTCCATGTCAGGAAAATACTTCCCAAGTTTGTGGCTACCAAACATAGGAAAGGAACAAGTTTCCATTCCGAATTCCTTGAATCGGCCTTAGTGTACAATGGAGGTGCCACAATGAGGATTGACCTGTATCAAATGAGCCGAGGAACAAAGATGATAAAAAATACTTGCTATGACCGTTCAAGCATGATAGTAAGACGACAATTATATTTGCAGTATTCTTTGTCTACCAACTCAAAATTTGACATTCGTTGTTCGAACATATAGTAAATCTAAAAGCTTGGAGGTAATAGTATCTAATGCAAACTCTTTGTGGGTATGAACGTTTAACTTGATTCGTATATCCATCAACATGTAAATCTAAAGGCCATCACTCTATGTACAAATCAGTCGCAAGTACAATACGGTTGCACTCTGGTAAGAAGATGCCAGTTACATTTTGTTAAAAGATGAGCATGAATCGCATACAAGATACGTGCATTATCATTATATATAATATATGTAATTGCTTTATCATCTATAATCAGACCAAAAAGTTGCCTATAGAAAGAATTAAAAGAAGCAAACAAATAGCAAAGCACAAAGAACAAATGATGCAATAGTATTTCCTTAAGAAAGTTCTGATGAAAAAAGTGATGGAGAAAAGTCTAACCTTATTATTGGTTCTCTTGAAACTCTATGGGGCCTTTTTGATTGATCCCCAACCCATTCTTTCCTTCTCTGGTTCCAAGCTATGGCAGCTACAAGATATTTATAACACATCACGCTTAAGCAGTTAAAAGAAAAGGTTTAAACTGTTGAAACAAAAGTACAAGACTACAAATATTGACTTCTTAGGGGCTAAGTACCAAACATGCCATCTAGAAACATCATCCAGTTGTTAGGTTAAAAAGGAATTCTCATGATCACACTGTATAAATCACAATTCAAATTTACAAAGGATTTCATTTTACATGAGAAAATTCTTCAGCATCGTCTCTGAAGGTGGCAGCTACGGACACCTAGAAAGACACATGTGATCATCCTAATTATGATGGAAACTAGAATATTGTAACTCTACCTAGTTCATGTATGTAATCATAATATCCTAATTATGATGGAAAGTAGAATATTGCAACTCTGCCTAGTTCATGTATGTGATAATAATCAAACATTAGAATACTAACACCTTGCTTCCTTTTCAAGAGTTCACTTTGTACTATGCAATGTCAAAATGAGCTTCCTCGGAACCAAATAAAAGGCAGTGTCAAAGAACTGGATAAATGTATAGATCGAGCAGTAAAAAACATAGAGAGAAGAAATATGGAGGAGAATAACTGTGTGACCACTTAAAGCACTCTCCCCCACTGGAAGCACGCAGGGGTTAAGACCTACCATGATTGACAAATGAATTGTTCTTCACATTTTCCTCTACAGACTTGTTCTCTTCAATGACAGTAGAAGGGCCAGAAGATAGGCGTGTGTCAAGGGAGTACGATATGCTAACGTTGCTTTCCATGACCTCTGGACTTGATGACCATTGCCTTCTATTTCTCCGTGATGATTGGCCAATATTCCTCTTTATTGGAGCCCTTATGTCAGATGTTGAATGTGATTTGGCTAGACCTCCAACACAACAACTGCACTGTACAAAGATTAACCCTAATGAGAGGTCTCAAAAGACCAGAAACCTTTAAAAAAAAAAAAAACATGAATCCATGTGTAACTGCAACCTGATTTTGAAGTCTAGAAATACCTAATTCTTCTGTCTAAAACTAAAATATATCAAAATTCATAGGGAAAATAAACTAAACATAGAAACTGTAACCCTTTACCCAAACCAAGTTGGGACCTACCCCATAAAAGCTAAGAAAAAATATCTTCAACACAACTATCCATAAAGCTCAAAGAAAGCAAATACGAACATAAGGGTGTCTATCACACTTCCAATTTGGGAGCAAGCTTGAAATATCTTCCTGTTCCATCAAAGCAAGCATCGAAAGATCAAAACATAATAACAACAATATAAACAGACAGAATCATATTCAATAGTAGAAGAAACATACAAAGCAAGAAAAAAGAGGACTTCTATAATTATACCTCTAAAAAAATAGAGACTACACTCAGTTTACACTTTACACTCAATTAATACCAAGTTCAGGCCAACATAACTTTTGAAGATCAGGTCCCCCTCAGTTAGTATGTAACAAGTATGCCCAGTAAAAAGAAAGGCTTTAGTTGGAATCTCAAACATGTTATTAAGCAATTTTGCCAAAGAAACTTAAGAGTAGAAAAAGAACCACGACGGTAACAATATTCCTTCATCAGGATCTTGCGGAAGGATTCTTATTGTGATCATGTTAACTGAAATCTGGTTTAGTTTCAAGGTTTTGGAGACTTGTTAACTGAACAATATGAGTTCTCTATTTCAAAATCTACAATATGAGTTCTCTATTTCAAAATCTATGTACCAGCAGTCTGTGTACAATGTTAACTGAAGCCAATTAAATTAAAGATCCACACATGTTAGTTACAGTTTTAATAATACAGTACTTCAAGCACATGCATCAATTGTTTCATAGGTTTTCACTCAAACATCAAATGCCTATGCATCAATTGGTCAAAATATGAAAAAAAAAAACAATATATATATATATATATATATAGAGAGAGAGAGAGAGAGAGAGAGAGAAAAGGTGGATTGCCATTACACGAGCTTGTACACCAGTTAAATGACTATCAAAAGACTATGAACACCAATTGAATGGCAACACAGAATAACATAATCAATGATCCAGCCATTCTTGACCCCATCTAAATCACGAATTTGACAATTTGAGGATAAGTAATCTATATATCATGTATCATGAGATGGCTTGTATTCCACAGTCTTACTAGCCATTCATAAGGAAAGCCATCAAATTCGGGGTCACTTTGGGAGAGCTTGATGCATAGGTAAAGGCAGTCACATTTCGGATCACGTGGTATGTAGGTTGGAGGTTTCCAACACTCGATTTTAACCATATATGTTTGAAATGCAATGACAAGAAAATGGTGCAAATACATGAGATACTATCTAGTTCTTCATCTATTGTTCAATCTAGCATCATTCTACCACCTCTTACTCAAGGTTTCAACTACATTAATCTATATTGTGCCCTTAAGCCAATAACAATTAATTTGTGTATACCACTGCTCAATATAAGGGGAAAACGAATTTGACTCACAATGTTTTAAGGTAAAATTGAATGTTCTTTTCTCTTCTAATATCTGTCTATACGCTATTATAAGGTGATACAACACAAAAATCAAAAAATGACGACCACTTAAATTCTTCACTACAGTATCTTTTTTTTCATCCCAAGGATGGCTTGAAATTATCATTTATTCTGAAATTTCTATCCAAGGTAATCTGCTTGAACTGCATAAGAGAGAATAGTACTAATCACTTCATGCTATTCTTTTCTTGTCCTTCATACATTTAAAACATTGTGTTTCAATATTTTATTTAAAAGAATCTCATGTATATGCTTCTCATTCCGTATGTATTAAACTTTAACATTGTGTAATTTCCCAAACTTCTCCAGATATCTCACCACCCCACTTAATCTCCTATAAAGAACTACATGACTATATCTTTCAATTATTATGGATACCCAATTACATCCACTACCTGCAAGCTGTTCCCTTCCACATAAATAAAAATAGTTCTACTTGCATAGACACTTTCTATCCCTTTTTGACAATGGTGCAGCAGTTATTTCCCTATTTCACAATGCTGGGGTAACAATGACTTGTCACCCTTCCAGGGGTTCCCCAACTCACCCTTGCTCACTGTCGCACCAAGTTGGTGTTAATGCAAAAGGTATTAGGCGAAAAGGTGGTCCACTGGCCTTCCTCACTTATTATTACACTAGACTAGTGCACAGGTCAATATCAATAGTAATAAAAAGATACCAAAAGCTTCAGCTCGACTTGGTTACCTAAAGCATCATCAACCTTAGCCAAGTAAACAACCAGTTATGTTAAAGACAAGGCATCCAAGCACTGTAAATGCAATAATTTTCATGTGAAACCATAAGCAGCAACAACAACAACAAAGGTTTTCCCCCAAATGGAGTTTAGCTACATGAATCCTTCTCTTCCATTTAGTTCTATTAATGGCCATCTCTATTCTATCATTGGCAGTGTCTTATGTTCTCTCATGGCCTCAACCCAAGTTTGTTTAGGTCTACCTCTAGTCTAGCAGGTCCCCTTAGCTAATACCCTACCACTACCGCTCGTATTTGTTTACATCTCTCTAGTTCAAGTGATTTTTCTCTCATCTGATCCTCAATTGACACTACATGTAACTTCCCCCAGATGCAATCATTTCTAATATATATTTTAATCTATCGTCACTCATCCATCTTAGCATTCTTTTCTCCCATTTTTGGACATGTTTCTTAACTGCCCAATATACCAACCCATGAAGAATGCCCGATCTTGTAGTTGTGCTAAAGAATTTTCAAATTTTCAAGAAAAACTTTTTGACAACAATGAGGCAGCACAAATATTTACCTAAAATCCAAATCTTCCATCCTCGTCAAAACCAATACATAAATGATTTGTGTACTACCTTAATGGGATCTTAGACTCCTTGCCCAAGATTTATCAATTTTCAATCTTGTAAAATATAAAATTGTATTGCAAAAATAATGCAAATCCTAACAGGTGAGTAGCGATTGTTATTACTCACTTGTGACATGCCGCATGCGATAATTCAGTATGTGTTCTTTAGTGTGTCTTCTTTAGGGAAATGAAATTTTCATGAAGCAACAAAAGAAGCTTAATATTTTTAAAACACCATGCATATTAATTTGTTTAAAGAATCTCTCTCTCATTGTTACAACGATAAAAAAGGCCTTTAGCCGGCTATTTGAATCCTTTTCATTCAGCTCTGTTAGTAGTCATGTCTATTGTACATTAACAAAAAAAACATATCCTTTGTTATGGACTCAATCCAAAAAATTTAGGCCTTTTGTTACTTATAGGAACTCCTTTGATTAATATCCTAGCGATCCTCCTAATTGTTGCTCTATTCCACATGTTCTCTCATTTTAATTATTCTCAATTGGTGCCACCTCCAACTTTCAACGAATACGATTATTTTTATTGTATCTTTCAATATGTTGTACTCATCTACCTTAGCATTCTCATTTCAGTTGCACTCATTTTCTAGACATGTCATCTTTTTAATAGTCAAACACTCCAACCCATAAAGCATACCTGGTTTTATAGACTATAGTTGTCCTATAAGATTTTCCCTTCAACTTTCAAGGTATCTTACGATCACAAAGCTCTCCAAATGCACTCTTCCATTTCGACGATCATGTTTCAATTCTATAAACAATATCCTTCTAGACAATATTGTCAAAATCAGATCAAATCGTAAAATCGTAAAGGGGTCCGGATTGGATCGGAACCCGGATCGTATGATTCTCAACAATGTTGTAAAAGACGGATCGTAAAATCGTACAGGGGTCAGGTCAGGATTGGAACGGGATCGTGAATTGTAAGATTCTTGATTTTATATATATATATATAACATGGATAATTCCTAGATAAGAGATGCCAGGCATAATTGATAAATAGATCACAAAACAAGTAGGTTTTTGCATATATGATGCACAAAACAAGTCAAATGAGTCAAACTATAGTTAGTAAGATCCCAAAATGTTAAAAACCCAAAAGCCACTATATTTACATTGTAGATATTTTCGATCATTGTCCACAACCGTGAAATACTCCTATGTCACATCTTTTTTCTTTCTCATCTTCAAAACAAAAGAGAAAATGAGTAGAAAGCACAATTTAGAAGCCATCTCTAACAGAATTCTGTAAATCACAACAACCACGAGCATATGTCTTTCCTAAGCTGTAGAAGACTACCACAACAAACTAAAACGGATTTGGACAACCGAGGAAGAATTGAATATTTTTTCCTCAAAATCGTAGTTTTTAGAGAAGAGAAAGAACACAATAGAGAGATTTGATCTAATAGAATATGAAGAGTGGCATCGTAAAATATATAACTTGAAATTGTAAAAAAAACCTTAGCTGCAAAAGAAAAGTCAAAATATGGTCACAACCACAAATTGGGTCCGCTTGGGTCGGGACCGTCAAATTCAGACAGGATCCTGATTCCATGACCCGGATCATACAATCCATGTAATCTGAATATGATTCTTGTCCAGCTTCATCCATATATAGGATCCAAATCACGACGGGTCAAAATCAGATTGGATCGTAACATCCACAATTCAGATCATAAGGTCATGACAACAAGTTATCCATGTATGTAATTCAGATCCACGATCAAGATGTACGATCCTAACAACAAGGCTTCTCAATCTCTCCCTCATTTCTCTTGTTGAAGTTACATTTCATATACTTTGCTTTCGACCTAATAGTTTTAAAATCCTCAAATTCCAAATTTTCTCTCCATAATTCTACTCAAGAGTCTACATTTTCTCAGGTCTCATCAACCAATATAATATCACTATGATCAGCAAATAACAAGATTTTGTATTCTTCCTACCACGTTTTTAGTAAATTTTAATTTTTCTAGTTCAACGGTAACCAACTTTGGCAATTGTGGAAATGGTTATCTCCCTCCAACTTATATGAGGTAAGGGTTATTTCCATGCCTCAATATTTTTTGTATATATATAAAAAATCATAAGACGCGTCTTTTCTTCGTTGCGCCTTGCTGAAAGGCGCGTCCTGGATGCGCCAGGAGAAAGGGACCTTGCCTAGTGAAGGGCGAGGCGCAACTGCTGCGCCTTTCTGCGAGACGCGTCTTTGACTACCATGTGTACACCTCACTACAACTCTAAAGTTTCAGTGTTCTGGCAGCGGCTCTTAACACTCAATACTCAACATCTTATGATTCTTATCATATGCCATTTTCACAAGAAGATTGTCCCCTTGTAGAAGCATATTCAGCCACGGGTGTCGCATCTGATTTACGTTGATGATTTGCTGGTGTTCATGTCTCCATCTTGGGAGGGTCTATTGGAACTTGCCTCAATTATGGCAACTTTTGGGCTACACTCAGGATTACATCTAAAAGAGACAAAAGTAAGGTCTAGTTCAACTTAAATTGTCCTAATAAAGAGGCGAAGGCCGCTATGCTTGAGGTGGAACGCAGAGACTTACCAGTCAAATACCTGGGTTTGCTATTGTCCGTCAATTACGCCAGGGATATTGATTGCTCGAGTTTGGTACAATATGCTCAACGACAAACAAAAGGTTGGCATGCTCAGAATCTATCATTTGGTGGACGCATTGAACTAGTTCGAGCAGTGATAACTAATATAGCATAATATTGGTTGCATGCAATTATGCTCCCGATGGCCACAATCACAAAAATTAGATAATGTACTAATTTCGTATGGCGAGGAGGCATTCACTCGATAAGATGGGATATGTTGTGTCGTCCGAAGGAGGGTGGGGTGGAAACTTACTGGTCTTACGGGATACGGCGGGTATGCAACTTACGTGGAGGTTTATTTCCAACGACTCGATGTAGACAAGATGGATGGCTTATAAATATGTTAAAGGGGGGCATTTCTGGGCCCAACCGGTGAATAACAATGCTTATGTTACTTTCCAAATCATATTGCAATACCGTGGAAAAGTACAAGAGCGGGTCTCTCGGATTATGAAGGATGGGAAAAACACAAGTTTGTGGTTTGATCCTTGGATTAATCATCACAGTATAGTGGACAGAGGTGGGTGACACACACTCGCAATGGCATAGCCACATAAGAAAGTGAGTTGTATTCTACACCAAGCACAGTGGCACCCAGAACAACATGGGACCGCCTGCCAGTTCACCAACGAGATTCGGCACGTGCAAGTGGAGGCAAACGTTTGGGTTTGGGATGGTACGGCGACAGGCAAGTTCATACATAAGCTTGTGTATGAAAGCGTTCGGACTGTTCATAGCAAAATACCTTGGACAGATTTTATATGGAGTAACAGGTGTGCGAGGAAGATGCAATACTGCATGTACAAACTCATTACGGGTAAATTGCTTACGATGGATAGACTTGCAAGATTTGGGGTGCAAAGTGCAAACAGGTGGAGGAGGATGTGTTCTATGTCGTCAACAAAATGAACTATGGCCTATATCTTCTTCCAATGTGATGTAGCATGGGAGACTTGGCAACATCAACGGCAGAAATTGGCTCTGCAAGGCATGGACGGTCAAGGTATCGGAGAAATTATGGAGAAAATTAGCAGCATGAGAGGGAAAGGAGCTCGATGGTTTAACGAAACACGTATCATGTTGGCAGCATCAGTATGGCATGTCTCGAAGGAGCAAAATAATCGCATTTTTGAGGGATTGTCTACTCTGACTATCGGGATGTTACATGACATTGAATATAATGTATTGACGCTAGTTGACATGTGGGTTCTTCCTGGCCGCATGTGATTGTAACAATGAGTATCAGAATTTATATCAATAATATTACCTTCTTCGAATATATATATATATATATATATATATATATATATATAGAGAGAGAGAGAGAGAGAGAGAGAGAGAGAGAGATTGAGAGAGAAGGGATCCACAGATCCACATCCTCCCATTTTTGCATCTCCCAAGCATCCCCATGATAACCCGTTGGATCTTGTTTAAGCCATCTAATATTAACCATTGAAAAATCAACGGTTCAAATTAGATGACTTAAACAAGATCCAACGGATGTGAAAGAGAGGATGCGAATTCCTCCTCATATCATATATATATATATATATATATATATATATGGGATTTGTAACCAACGATAATGGTGTTCGAGAGAGAAAGAGGATGCAAGAGGAAGTGAAAGTTTTCGAAAGAGAGAGAGATGTTGCAAGAGGAAGAGGAAGTTGTGTGAGAGGAAGAGGAATTTGGGTGTTTGAAATGGTGTATTGCTCTAACAATTGTGTGTTGCCCCCTACCATTTTTACAACTTAAGAGTGATGCCCCCACTTTTGGTGGTGTTCTTATTAATCACCTTATTCTATTGTAATTCATTGCCACAACAACAGATAACTCTATACCAAAACTACATAAAATAACAAACATATAGAAGAAGAAAAAATAGGTCAGTAATTCTTCCAACCATCCAACATATTTCCCAAACCCACCACAGAAACCCCCACAAAACAAGCCCAGATCAAATACTCCACCATAGATCAAACCAAGACATGCCCAGAAATACTCTGGATCTAAATTAACATAAATTACAAAAAAAATTAACGACAACAAGAAGATGAAGAATTGGAAGAAGATCCATTACCAATCGCTCGCTGTGTGGACTCGAGGGAGAAGAAAGGGAAGAGACAAAATAAAGTTGCGGACAGGTTCTAATTGTATTTGAGTCACCCGAAGAGTGGGTCCCGCTTTGTGGAGTTGGGTGAATATGTGGGTTTCGATATTCGGGTGAGTTCTGAACCCATTTTTTTGCGTATATTGTGGATATGGTAGGGAATATAAGTTCAATAGATGGTGGTTTTGGATATCAGAATTTTGTTGTTGGCCAATTATGGACCGTCCGTGGGTTTACTAGGGGCCTGTTTAGAAGAACCATGGGCGCCTTTTTTTTTTTTTTTTTTTTTTTTTTTTTTTTTTTTTTTTTTTTTCTTTTTTAAAAACCAAACGGCCGTGTCAAAGACACCCAGCCACCGCTTGGCCCGGGGGCCGTGGGCGAACCACCAAGCCGCCCCCGTGGGGGCTCGAACACCGTCCGATGCCCCAAGTGCCGGTGCGCCTAGCCACTTGAGCTACAAGCGCCCGGCCATGGGCGCCTTTTGGTTTGCAACCAATGTTTTACAAAATTCGGTCCACGTTTCGATAGGTTTCATGGCAGTCCACTACAAAAATAAGAGAAATTAGCAACTAATGGCAATGTCGCCAATTCGGAAAAAAATGTCGTCAAATTAATTTAGCGTCTTAATCAACGACGTTTATGACATGTTGCAAAATAGCTAATCGAAGATCGTTTAAACATCACAAAACATCAATATTGTGACATGAGAAAATGTCACTGGACATCGCTATTGTGATGTACCCGCGACAAATAGCTACAAGGGCAAATTTATTGGTTGGCTGGGGTGGGCTGGCTCCAGCTCACCCAGCCAACCCAATCTTTTTTTATATATGTACCAAGGCTTGCAAAAGCCTCCAGCGCACCCAGCCAAATGCCCAACCCACTTAGCCCATGTGAACAAGCAAATATGCTTTAAGGTTCACCAAAAACTAGGTTTCTTCAGCCCACTGTTTCTTAGGGGCTCCATGCCTTCATGGAAGAGTCTGGAAGCAACGCTCTCGCTTCGGGCCTCCATTTCTCCAAACCCCCCCCCCCCCCCCACCCCACCCCACCCCACCTTCTCATCTCCCTAGCACGCCGGTTCCATCGGGTGGCACAGGCACAACTAGCCAGTCCCATCAACGGCGCAGCCAATCTTGTCGACAGCTAGGACATCGCTAGTCCCATCGGCCATCTCTCAAGACTCAAGTCTGAAGTCTCAACCAACTTCTCTTTCTATATATATAAGGATCACCTCATTGGAGGAGACGTAGGCACTTTTCTCTCTCTCTCTCTCTCTCTCTTTATATATATATATATATATATATATATATATATATATATATATATATATATATATTCTTTAAGGTTCACCAAAAAACTAGGTTTCTTCAGCCCACTGTTTTCTTAGGGGCTCCATGCCTTCATGGAAGAGTATGGAAGCTACGCCCTCGCTTCGGGCCTCCATTTCTCCAAACCCCCCCCCCCCCCCCACCCCACCCCACCTTCTCATCTCCCTAGCACGCCAGTTCCATCGGGTGGCACAGGCACAACTAGCCAGTCCCATCAACGGCGCAGCCAGTCTTGTCGACAGCTAGGACATCGCTAGTCCCATCGGCCATCTCTCAAGACTCAAGTCTGAAGTCTCAACCAACTTCTCTTTCTATATATATAAGGATCACCTCATTGGAGGAGACGGAGGCACTTCTCTCTCTCTCTCTCTCTCTTTATATATATATATATATATATATATATATATATATATATATATATATATATATATATATATATATATATATATATATATATATATATATATTATACACACACACACGTTTTTGGAGTCGCGCGGTTTGTTTGATTGCTCTTGCTCTGGGCCTCTGGTAGATCCCATTGCCTTTTTTTTTGCTTTGTCTGACTCATTTTTATCTAAGATGTCAAATTAACATTGTCAATGCTATGGTAGAGATTCCATTTGTCTGATAATTTTTTATTCTATTATTAACAGCATTGCTGCAGACTGTAGTTAGGAGAGTTTGAAACTTGGCCGAAAGCAGCTATGTAGCAGACCAGCATAGCATTGCATGTATATTTAATTTTTTTTTAAACTGATCTCTTTACATATAATTCTTAGGGTAAATTGCAAAAAAAAATCCTCGTTTAAATATGCGCCTTTTGCACTAAAAGACCCCATGCTCTTAAAATTCCCAAAAGTATGAAATATGCTCATTTTGTCCCAAATGACAATTTTACCCCTCCCTCCCTCCTTCTTCGACTGTTTGGGCAGTGTTCGCCGGCGAGGAGGAGGAGGGGGGTGCGTCGCCGGCGAGGGAGGCGGAGGGGGGGTCGGGCGGGGGGGGGGGGGGTCAGGGGGTCCTCGCCGGCGAGGAGGAGCAAGGGGGTCGGGGCCGACGAGGGAGCAGGGGGGTCGGGGCCGGCGAGAGAGCAGGAAGGGTCGAGGCCGGCGAAGGAGCAGGAAGGGTCGGGGCCGACGAAGGAGGAGGAGGGTGGGTGGGTGGGTCGGGGGGGCGCTCGCCGACGAGGAGGGTGGGGCTAGGGGCTCACCGGCGAGGGGGGGATCGAGGGGGTCGGGGGGGCTGGGGGATCGCCGGCGAGGGGGGAGGGGCATTCGGGGGGGCTAGGGATCGCCGACGAGGGGGGTCGGGGGTGCTGGGGGCTCGCCGGCGCCGGCGCTGCCGGAGCGGGGGAGAGGGGTTAGAGGGGGACGGGTATTTTAGGTATAAATTTTTTAAAATTTGGCTGGAGGGGCCTAATCGAGCGGATTTGTAATCTAAGGAGGGGTAAACTGCCAAAAAATTCTAAAAGGTCTTTCTACGCAAAAGGTGCATATTTAACGAGAGTTTTTTTGCAATTTACCCTATAATTCTTTGCATACGATACTTAATAGTTCTTTCATATGATACTGTCAATAGTTCTTTGTATATGATTCCTTGCATATGATACTAAATATTAACAATTGATATTAAAACACAAGTAGAATGGAACTGCTTACGCTTAGCTCTGTCACCCCCAGTTTTCAGGAACAGGAGTATTTTTGTGATTTTGTATTTTTGAAATTTATTTTATTATTTATGATATTGTTTTGGGGTTATTTGAGTCGGGTTCGAATTTCAGCTCATTCCGACTTGTATCGGGGATCCGAAGTAGCTTAGACTCTGATCGGAACCCAACTAGAACCGACCAACTTGTCATGACCAAACCCAGATATTTATATTTGACTAATTCCATTTGATTTTAGTGGGATTAGGGATTAGAATTAGATTTAGAACTTGAAATTTAGAGTTTTCAAGTTACTATTTTGACCCCAACTCAAAACCACTCATTTCTTTGACTTGGACGGCATTTTGGTAAATTGCCAAATGCCCCAAACCCTCTAAAATATGGCCGGCCAGCAGCAACACTCCCTCTCTTCTTTCCATTTCAAGAAAAACTCTCTCTCTTCTCCTTTCTCTCATTCTACAAAGACCCCTTTCTTTTTCCTTTGGATTTTAAGCTCCAAAGTAAGTCAAATCTCTTCTAATTCTTTTCCATACACTAGATCTCTCTCTAATCTTGGTGCTAACTCTTGTTTATCTCTTACTTGTGATTTTTATCTAGGTAGAACCTAGCATGGAGGGGTTGGAAGCTTAGATTTGGCTCTTGACCCAAAAAGAACCAATTTTGGGGCTTTTCCTTGGAATTCCAACTCCCAAGAGGTAAACCCTAACTCTAACTCTTGTAATTGCTCCTAATTAATGTTATTTTCATATTAGAGGATACCCGAGACGTAGGACAACGTATTAGAAGACTTTGGAACCCATTGGACTCAATTCGGGACTTTCGGGCTAGGTTTAGTGTCAATTTTGGAAAAAATCCTAAATTGACATGTTTGGGTTTTATCCCTAGCCTAATTAGACCTAATTAGGTTAGTTTGGGTGAGATGAGACTAGGTACGTGTCCATATTTGGATACGTGGGATCGTTTTGCAAGAAATCATAAAAATAGGCTTTTTCGAGGTTTTCGGGTTCCAACACACGGGTGACTTTTTGCACCGACACTAGAATTGACAAGTTAGTACTTATAATAGGTTCTAATCATTATTTAGAACTCGTGGGTAGAGTTTGGGTCGAATCCGGATAGGTTTGGTGTCCGTATCACGCGGTATCGCGAATCGAACACCCTGGAGTCGCCAGAATGGCCATTTGGCCATTCGGGCCTCGTTTTTCTTTTTCGCTCGCGTGCGCGAGTTAGATTTCTTGTGTGGGGCACGTGTCTAGGCCCTAGAGGGTAGAATTGCAAGATTTGGATATTCGGATAAGGTTTTGGGTCGTTTAGGAATATATGTGTGTGTGTGTCCATATATTAATATATGTATGTGTGCATGTGTATATATATAAGTTTGTGTGTGTGTGTGGAGGATATAGAGATTTTAGATTGAGAGAGTGAGTTTGAGATTGAGAGAGTGATAGATAGATGGTTAGATGGGAAGGGAAGTAAGGAGAGATGTAGAGAGAGATAGAGTGATTGAGAGAGTGTAAAGAGAGGGGGACAGCCACAGGAAACAGCAGCTGCTGTTGCAGCAGTGCAGGGGAGGGGGGACAGCCCCTTGTTCAGCCATTGGGCAGCCCCAAACCTGTCCCTTAATCAGCCCCCAATGGGCAGCCACTTAACCATCAATTCAGCCCCAATATAACCCCCACAAATCAGCCTATAAGCAGTCCTAAAACCAGCCCTATTCAGCCCCTACATTGGCCCCTTTAACCCCACATATAAGCCCCTATATTCAGCCACTTCAGCCCCCAAAACAGCCTCTATTTCACCTATAATTCAGCCATGTTATTCCCCTATCTTCCACACAATTCAGCCACCATTTCACCCTCCATTGACAGCCCCACTTGACACCCAAAACAGCCCATGGATAGCCCCATGTTTGCACATCCATTTCACCCACATAGGACAGCCCAAATCAGCCTACATCAGCCCATATTTCAGCCCATAAATCAGCCTCCAATTCTTCCATATATTCACTTATGCATTCCATTCATACTTTCCATTCAATTCAATCCTCCAAACATTCATTCATTCATGTATAAATCACTTCAAACATTCATCCCTCCATCCATACATCCTTCCATTCACTTATGCATTTCATTCATTCACTCTACAAATTCATCCACTCATCCCACCATCCTATCACCCATTCATTTATACTTTCCATCCCCATTCCATTTCATCTCCATTTCACTTCATTCACACATTCATTCATCCATCCCTCTTTCCATTACATACTACAAAGTCCCTTGGCCCTATAGGTCTTGAGTTTGTGTTATGATGTAAGGATTATTAGAGGGTAAGGTATTGTGGTAGGCTTGTTAGATTTAGTATTAGATATTAGTTAGTGTTGTGTTAGAAATGGTTAGTTAAGTTAGTATCCTAGTAGACTAGTTAGAGGACTAACCTAGACACTAGGAGAGTATGGGAGAGTGAACTAGGAAGGTTGGTAGAGAGTAGGGTATGGTATCTCAAGATACCATAGCGTATCATGACGATACCCTAAGGTAATGTTGGGATGACCAACATGGAAGATAAGATAGACTGGATGAGCTAGATACCTAGATTTCTTGGTTGGTAAACCCTAGATAGGATAGTATCTAGCTACCCTAAGAAGCCTAGGCTAGTATCCTGAGATCTAGAGGGGTTTCCTTTGTAATGGGTAAGGTATTTGTATTTACCTTATGAAGGATAAATGTAGGTAATAGGATATTGTTAAGATATTGAGTTTGACTTCTAAGGTAGGTTTAGAAATAAGTTGTCTTGGTAGGTAATGACTAGATGAGGGTAGTTTAGGCTAGTCTTGACCTCCGTTGACCAAGGGTTGACTTTTTGATCGAAAGTCAACTTCAAGTCAACACTTGACTTAGAATTGATCGAAACCAAACCAGAGTTGACCAGTTGACTGAAAATTAAATGTTAGTCAACATTTGACTTGTTTGACCTAGGGTTGACCCAAGATTGACTCATTGTTGACCAGAGTTGACCAGAGTTGACTTTAGTCAATCTTTGACCCAAATTGACCTAGTTTGACTTGTATTGACTTTCTGTGACCTTGTTTGACCTTGGTTGACCTAGTATGACCTAGTTTAGCTTGGTGTGACTTAGTTTGACCTAGTTTTGACTTAAACTTGCATATCATGACTCGATTAGCTTTCTTTTCATTATTAAACCATGTTTTGACTTGTAGTATCTCATCTTTAGGTCTGTGATTACTCTGAGCGTCTGTTCACCTTATCAGCTCAGGACCACAGGCGAGTACATTCTCTGATAATATTTCTGTTTTATGATATCGTCTTTGTTTCTAGTATTTAGTGTAGATATCATTGTTCTCTTGACACATGGTGCACACGGATTGGTATTGTCTGGATCCCGTCATAAGATGTTATTCCTCTTATATATGGTATGCACTGGGCAAGTCTTTATTATTTATTATTCATTGTATAGATACGATTCCTGCGTAGGTTCGCGACCTCCTCAGAGAATACGTGTCATGATGTGTCATGACTGGATCCACTATATTATGACTTGATCCACTATATTAGTCAGGGATAGGGGGTGTTAGCGTAGATATGTGATCAATACCTCATAGTATTATATTGTATCATCATTGTATCACTATAGTATCCTCATTGTATAGTGTTAATCATACACTCACGTATGATTAGCCAGGCCAAACATTGTATCAAGTTCTAAGCCGATCACATATTGAAACTAGTGCTAAACTCACATAGATAGCAGTTCTAGATTTCGTACATGTTATACATTGTTTTCTTGCCTTATCTTATTACAGTTTTGATATACTCTGCTAGGATACATGTATGCTCTACTTTACCTAGTATATTCTCTCTATCTACTGCTACATTTTTAATATCGTATAACTAGAACTGTTGTTTGAGATTTTTGTACTCGTTCCTGTCCTGACTGGACCTGTTGAAAATATTACAGATGATGATGGTGACTGCCCTACCTTCTATAGGGCACATGAGGGTGACACTCAGGAGCCCGAGGAGCATCTAGCTCAGTAGAGGGTGCTTACTCTAGTCTAGTATTTTTAGTTTTCAGTTTGTATCGGATTGATCCAATTGTTAGTTGAGACTTAGTTATATTTCAGGACTTGTATTTATTTGTGTTAAACATCTACTTTGTGTGGTGTGATAACTCTATTTATATTCAGTTTCTTCTTTTTATCTGATTTCATATCGTGCTCTATCTTTCCTAGACTTGTGATTGAGATATAGAGTTGAGATATTATATTATACCTCCGTGCGGAGATGACAGGTTTATATATCTTGTTGTTAGATGTTATAGAGGACCTATACAGCATTCTACCGCCGATACTGCGGCGTAGGCTGGACGTACCCACGTTCTCGTACCCCTAAATAGGGTGCAGATCGTGATACGTTTTTGTAGTAGCCCATGCAGGTCAGTGTCACAATTAGTGCGATCTCGTAATGGTGCTCGACTTAGAGTACAAATTATGAGCCTGCGACTAGGACATAGGATCTAGAATATGATAGGAGTTACTCAATCATATTTTAGAAAAATTCTGATCTTTTGATTACCATGAAAACTCTTCTTGCATTTGAATTCAATTGTCCTCCTTTGATAATATCTTATCTTGTGCCATATTGATCTCTTGGGTTCAATTCGTCCTCAAGATGACGATTACTCGCAGTCAGGCAGCAGCAGGGCAGAGTGCAGGTTCTAATATTTCGATCTCATTTCTGTATTTGGCTCCTTATAACTGTTTGAAATTCGATTCTATCTGTACCTTGATTGGTTGATAAAATTTTGTTCTTGTGATGTGATTTTCTTCTGAGATAAGTCGTATGGGCTAGGTCGCCTTAATTATGAGATTTAGAATCCTCTAGGGTCATGCTAGCAGGCATAGTGAGAATATATAGTCGGATTACGGATGTATTTCTAGGGTATGGAATTTAAGGTTTTTGCTGCCAAGCATACGGCAATACAAAAATTTTAAATACCATAATTCTAGAGGTATGTATCTTAGTCAAGGACTCTGTGATTATCGTAGCCTTGTTCACTAGCATGACGGAGATTCTGAGTATCATGATTCTGGACAGACGCATATGATTGTCGAACTGCATAATTTTTCTGTGTTTACTTTGTTTTAATTTTTGAGGATAAATTTTTTAAGGTGGATAGACTTGTAGCACCAGGTTTCTAATTGAGAGTGATTTTAAATTTTATAGTTTTAGTCATTTAATTATTGTCATTTAAATTCATGCTTTGATTTTGGAGATTTTAATTATTTTAAATTTTTAACCCATGATTTGTGATTTTAATGTTTTGCTAGTGAAACCTTAGAGACTGTTTGACCTAGAGCCTAACCATGTGATTAGGATGTTTTCAGTATCATTTCTGGCCCAAGGGTATTTTGGTCATTGGACCTCTTTGATTTATTTTGATATTTGCATTGGTGATTGTTGATTTGGCTTTTGATAGGCAAGATTTTGTGATGGTTTCGTGTCCGTGTCGGACATGTAACAGTTTTTATTTGTAAGTGTTGTTGTGTCTTAAAAGATTTTTATTTTGCTGAAATTTTTCTTCTTTGGAAGTATTCGAGAGGGATTGTTTTCTGCGTGTGTTTTTCTGTGATTGCTTTGTTTTAATTTCGAGGACAAATTTTTTTAAGGTGGATAGATTTGTCACTCCCAGTTTTCAGGAATAGGAGTATTTTTGTCATTTTGTATTTTTGAATATTTTTGAAATTTATTTTATTATTTATGATATTGTTTTGGGGTTATTTGAGTCGGGTTCGAATTTCAGCTCATTCCGACTTGTATCGGGGACCCGGGGTAGCTTAGACTCTGATCGGGACCCAACTGGAACCGACCAACTTGTCATGACCAAACCCAGATATTTATATTTGACTAATTCTATTTGATTTTAGTGGTATTAGGGATTAGAATTAGATTTAGAACTTTAAATTTGGAATTTTCAAGTTACCATTTTGATCCCAACTCAAAACCACTCATTTCTTTGACTTGGAGGACATTTAGGTAAATTGCCAAATGCCCCCGACCCTCTAATGTGGCAAGACAACAGCAACACTCCCTCTCTTCTTCCCATTTCAAGAAAAACTCTCTCTTCTCCTTTCTCTCATTCTACAAAGACCCCTTTCTTTTTCCTTTGAATTTTAAGCTCCAAAGTAAGTCAAATCTCTTCTAATTCTCTTCCATACTCTAGATCTCTCTCTAATCTTGGTGCTAACCCTTGTTTATCTCTTATTTGTGATTTTTATCTAGGTAGAACCTAGCATGGAGGGGTTGGAAGCTTAGATTTGGCTCTTGACCCAAAAAGAACCAATTTTGGGGCTTTTCCTTGGGATTCCAACTCCTAAGAGGTAAACCCTAACTCTAACTCTTGTAATTGCTTCTAATTAATGTTATTTGCATATTAGAGGATACCCGAGACGTAGGACAACGCATTAGAAGAGGTTTGGAACCCATTGGACTCAATTCGGGACTTTCGGGCTAGGTTTAGTGCCAATTTTGGAGAAATCCAAACTTGACATGTTTGGGTGTTACCCCTAGCCTAATTAGACCTACTTAGATTAGTTTGGGTGAGATTAGACTAGGTACGTGTCCATATTTGGATACGTGGGGTCGTTTTGCAAGAAATCATAAAATAGGCTTTTTCGGAGTTTTCGGGTTCCAACACACGGGTGACTTTTTGCACCGACGCTAGAATTGACAAGTTAGTACTTAGAATATATTCTAATCATTATTTAGAACTCGTGGGTAGAGTTTGGGTCGAATCCGGATAGGTTTGGTGTCCGTATCACGCGGTATCGCGAATCGGACACCCCGGAGTCGTCAGAATGGCCATTTGGCCATTTGGGCCTCGTTTTTCGTTTTCGCTCGCGTGCGCGAGTTAGATTTCTTGTGTGGGGCACATGTCTAGGCTGTAGAGGGTAGAATTGCAAGATTTGGGTATTCGATAAGGATATGGGTCATTTTGGAATATATGTGTGCGTGTGTGTCCATATATTAATATATGTATGTGTGCATATGTATATATATAAGTTTGTGCGTGTATTGTGGAGGATATAGAGATTTTAGATTGAGAGAGTGAGTTTGAGATTGAGAGAGTTTGAGATTGAGAGAGTGAGTTTGAGATTGAGAGAGTGATAGATGGTTAGATGGGAAGGGAAGTAAGGAGAGATGTAGAGAGAGATAGAGTGATTGAGAGAGTGTGAAGAGGAGGGGACAGCCACAGGAAATAGCAGCTGCTGTTGCAGCAGTGCAGGAGAGGGGGGAAAGCCCCTTGTTCAGCCATTGGGCAGCCCCAAGCCTGTCCCTTAATCAGCCCCCAATGGGCAGCCACTTAACCATCAATTCAGCCCCAATATAACCCCCACAAATCAGCCTATAAGCAGTCCTAAAACCAGTCCTATTCAGCCCATACATTGGCCCCTTTAACCCCACATATAAGCCCCTATATTCAGCCACTTCAGCCCCCAAAACAGCCCCCATTTCACCTATAATTCAGCCATGTTATCCCTCTATCTTCCACACAATTCAGCCACCATTTTACCCTCCATTGACAGCCCCACTTGACACCCAAAATAGCCCATGGATAGCCCCATGTTTGCACATCCATTTCACCCACATAGGACAGCCCAAATCAGTCTACATCAGCCCATAAATCAGCCCCCAATTCTTCCATATATTCACTTATGCATTCCATTCATACTTTTCATTCAATTCAATCCTCCAAACATTCATTCATTCATGTATTAATCACTTCAAACATTCATCCCTCCATCCATACATCCTTCCATTTACTTATGCATTTCATTCATTCACTCTACAAATTCATCCACTCATCCCACCATCCTATCACCCATTCATTTATACTTTCTATCCCCATTCCATTTCATCTCCATTTCACTTCATTCACACATTCATTCATCCATCCCCCTTTCCATTACATACTACAAAGTCCCTTGGCCCTATAGGTCTTGAGTTTGTGTTGTGATGTGAGGATTATTAGAGGGTAAGGTATTGTGGTAGGCTTGTTAGATTTAGTATTACATATTAGTTAGTGTTGGTGTTAGTGTTGTGTTAGAAATGGTTAGTTAAGTTAGTATCCTAGTAGACTAGTTAGAGGACTAACCTAGACACTAGGAGAGTATGGAAGAGTGAACTATGAAGGTTGGTAGAGAGTAGGGTATGGTATCTCAAGATACCATAGCGTATCATGACGATACCCTAAGGTAATGTTGGGATGACCAACGTGGAAGATAAGATGGACTGGATGGGCTAGATACCTAGATTTCTTGGTTGGTAAACCCTAGATAGGATAGTATCTAGCTACCCTAAGAAGCCTAGGCTAGTATCCTGAGATCTAGAGGGGTTTCCTTTGTAATGGGTAAGGTATTGGTATTTACCTTGTGGAGGGTAAATGTCGGTAATAGGATATTGTTAAGATATTGAGTTTGACTTCTAAGATAGGTTTAAAAATAAGTTGTCTTGGTAGGTAATGACTAGATGAGGATAGTTTAGGCTAGTCTTGACCTCCGTTGACCAATGGTTGACTTTTTGATCGAAAGTCAACTTCAAGTCAATACTTGACTTAGAATTGACCGAAACCAAACCAGAGTTGACCAGTTGACTGAAAATCAACTGTTAGTCAACATTTGACTTGTTTAACCTAGGGTTGACCCAAGGTTGACTCAGTGTTGACCATAGTTGACCAGAGTTGACTTTTTTTTAACCAAAAGTCAATTGTAAGTCAACCTTTGACCCAGATTGACCTAGTTTGACTTGGATTGACTTCCTGTGATCTTGTTTGACCTTGGTTGACCTAGTGTGACCTAGTTTAGCTTGGTGTGACTTAGTTTGACCTAGTTTTAACTTAGACTTGCATATCATGACTCGATTAGCTTTCCTTTCATTATTAAACCATGTTTTGACTTGTAGTATCTTATCTTTAGGTCTGTGATTACTCTGAGCACTGTTCATCTTATCAGCTCAAGGCCACAGGCGAGTACATTCTCTGATAATATTTATGTTTTATGATATCGTCTTTGTTTCTAGTATTTAGTGTAGATATCCTTGTTCTCTTGACACATGGTGCACACGGATTGGTATTGTCTGGATCCCGTCATAAGATGTTATTCCTCTTATATATGGTTGTCACCCAAGTTTTTAAAAACAGGGGTAGTTTGACTCTAGTGGGACCCACACACTAGTTAGACATGGCCCACATGATATTAATTTTAGTCCACATGATATTAATTTTAGTTAGTAGTTAGACTAATTATTTATGGAAAGGTTTAGTTAATTAGAGACTTAAAACTAGACTAAATTGACCTCAACCTTTAACCCATTCCTAATTTAAATCAAATAGATTAGTGGAAGGCATTTTAGACATTCAAAATAGGGACACCTCACACTTTTTGGGCAGCCACCTATGGGGGGGATAAGAAATGAGTCACTCCTTCATTCATTTGTTTTTATCTATTTTCTCTCTCTTGTTCTTCCCCAAATTAATTTAGAGATGAACCTCCATTGATTTCATCTCCAAATCAACCCCTTCTTCTACCAAATCTTCTTTATTTCTCTTCTACTCCATGGTTAGATGGTGCTAGCCAAGTTTGGAAGGATTCGGAGCTCGTTCGTGTCCTTTTGGAATCTCTACGTGTCGGTGTCGTGTCGGAAGGCTTTTCCTTTAAATCTCTCTCCCGGAAGGTATAATCTCTCCTCTAAACTACCCCTACATGCATATAGGAATATTTTAAATCCATAGGAATGATCCCTATGGTTGTATCTCCATTTGTGTCCATTTTGTGTCCATTTGGAGGTCATAGGAGTGTCCTTTGTGTTGTGGATGTGTTCATGTTACATATATAGATTTATATATATATATATATATTGTAATGAGAGTGTATCTATATTTATATATGTAATAAATGGTTCATGATGATTATATAATCAAGTTTGTGAGTGTGTTCCTCATATTATTATTGCTATTATTGTTGTGGATAATTAGGATATATATTGTGTATTCTTTTGGCTCAAACTATCTAAATCCGTCATAATTTTTATCCACGTTTTTAATTTCAGTCCTAACTTAGAAATGTCATAACTTCTAGCTCAAAGCTCGGTTTAATCTTCCATTTTTTTTAAAAGAAGCGTATTGAAGTTAGCTTTCCAAAAACATGTATTAATAGGCCTAATTCTTTATGTAACTTTCTGGAGAATTATTTGAGTGTCAGTTGTACGAAAGACAAACGCGTTCTCGGTGTTTTCGCGATTTCGGGAGTTTCCGAAAACGAAAACGTGATCCGTTTGAAGTTTCGGAAAGCTAACACATAGATCTATAACATACTTTAATCCTAGAATTTAATTCATGCTGAGTTGGTACAGTATTGATTATTAGTATGAGTTACTATTCGGCATATGCATTTTGTGCATCCTTGTGTGTAATATAATATTCTATTTAATTTTAACCCATGTTAATGTATATACATTATGTAACTAAATAGAGAATGCAAGCATGAGTAAATGGTTAAATAAATGATGTATGAGGTGTAAGTATCCTATCTAATGTAAGCATGTATAAGTATGGCTTGTAATGAATATGTAAGTTCTATAGTATGTAATGTATGGTGCATATAGTAGTGCAAGAGAATAAATGAATGATGAATGAATGCAAGCATGAATGTAATGTAATAATAGATGTAATGTATGCAATATACAAGTTAATGAGATGTAATGTTCTATGTTAACACAAATCCTATATTACCTCATGTACCCCTTACACTATGTTGACACTATCACACTTGACACTTTGTTCACTTACACTTTGACACTCTTTGATATGTATACACTATGTATGCCCATTTAACCCTCACTTGCCCCTTTGCCATGTTCACATACACACACATAGCCTCTTAAATAAGTATCTATAAATATAGTTAACTTAGCGATGTATGTATATTATATATATGGTAGCATATTGTATTGTAATATATAAGTTTATATAGCCATTGAAATGCCATCATTATAGACCTAATGTTGAATACCAATATATACATGTGTATATATGTGTAGACATGTATAGCTTAAAGTAATAGATTACCTAGTGTATATCTAATGTGAATTCTTGCCTATTTGAGTATTGAATAATTGCATGCTATATAGAGTTGGGTGTATATTGGCTTGTATAGCCTTGTATTGATGTGTGCTTGCTAGGATAGTCTTGGTTAGGCCTAGTAAGACTTGCTGGGTTAGGACATGACCTAGTTTGACTAGTGCAGTTGACCAGAGTTGACCAAGGGTTGACTTTGGCCTAGTTTGACCTAGATTCATGTAGAATGCATTGTAGTGCTTTATATTACCCTTCTGGACATGTTGTGACTTGTGCTATTCTAAATAGGAGCCAGACATCTCTCATCGGACAGTACATTTTCTTTGGATATTCAGATAGCAGGCGAGTACATTCTCTGACCGTTTCATACTTGCCTGGATTTATATTCTTGCTCTAGATTACTGTACTTGATGCTGACACGTTGTTATCATGGATTGATACTATACGGATCTTCTTTTGGGATGTTATCCCCTTGTATTCACTAGATACATATTGTGATGTGTGTTTCACTTCCATATTGTATTTACTGAATACCTATATCCTTGTACACTCATTGTGCATATTGTACTCTCATTATCACATGAGTTCCAGGGGTAGACCATTGTACGCTATTGTATAACATTGTACAACTATTGTATAATATTGTACATCTATTGTATAATATTGTACATCTATTGTATAATATTGTACACTATTGTATAAGATAACGTAACTGAAGTGGATCCTTGTGCATTGATTGGGGAGGGGGAGTAGAATTGGTTATGTACTCAAATTCTATTGTACAAGATTGTATAACTATTGTATATGTCTATTGTACACCCACGTACAATGGAGTTACCATTGCATTTTCCTAGACCGTTTACATAACCATATTGTACTCTAAATCACATGTTCCTTACAGTTCTTACTTATCATATTTAGATATTTCCTGTTATCAAATCTCTACTGTTTTTCATATACCTTCTTCTTTCAGCGTTTCATGTACTTTACTCTATTGCATGCTTTATATTTCCTAACTCGATATGAACTGCGTGAGATGTTTTGTACTCGCTCATGTCCTGACTGGACCTGTTGATAAATTTTACAGATAGCTTGGAGGTTGCCTGCTAGCCTAGAGGAGACACATTAGAGGTTGTTTAGATAGTTATTTTCTTTGTCTGGAGTTGTATTTACTTTGTGGATTACTGTATTTGAGTTTTGAGATGTATTTCTGGGTTTATGTATCTTAGACACTTAGACTTCTATTTCCTGTATCTCTTTTGGATTTTATGTTTTATCTATCTTTATTATGCTCTACCTTAGATGTGATTGAGACTGTATCTGCTATGTCACCCCCATTTGGGGAGTATAACTGCTTAGCATTATTATTGTTAGATGATGTGACCTAGGACAGCATTCTACCGCCGACACTGCGGCGTAGGCTGAACGTTGTTACGTTCTCGTACCCTAACAGTGGGTGCGGGTCGTGACACGTTTTTAGTGGTGGCCCATGCAGGTCGAGTTAATGTAGTGGTATTCGAACTTGAGTACCACTACAACCTGTAGTAGGAATAGGATATATTTTGAAGGTACTCAATCACAGTTAGGACCCTTGAGAGATTCCTGGGATGACCCTTGAGAATCTTATTTTAACTTCGATTTGAAAACTCTTTTTTCTTAATTTGATTTATCTTTACTTTCTGTTGTTGAATTTGATTTTGATGGATTATGGTTGAATTTGAGTTTGTATTCATTGATTTTGATAGATGATTGTCGAATTTTGAATCTTGATGATAGCTGTTGCATCCGAGTTTGTATTTTGATGGATTTTTGTTCGTTTTTGAATTTTGATGTTCGTTGATAAATTTGATTTGATTTTTGGGTATTCATTGTTGATTTAATTTAATTTTTGGCAAGATAAAATTATATGGGCTAGGTCATCTATGTTATGGAATCTAATCCTCTATAGTCATATTAGCCAGCATGGTGAGGACATATAGTTTGACTTTGAATATATTTTTCGGGTGTGGGAATTTAAGGTTTTCGCAGCCAAGCTATCGACATCGCGAAAATGTTAAATACCATGATTCTAGGGTTATGTGCATAAGTCGAGGACTCTGTGATTATCGCAGCCTTGCTTACTGGTATGACGAGGATTTAGAGTACCATGATTTTGGATAGACGCATATGATTATCAGATTGTACTTTAAATATTTTCGAACATATTTTCTCTACTTTTGTTGCAGTCCTTCAAATTTTTTTTAATTATTATTTGATCTGTTTTGTTTTGCTTCTCATTTTAACTTAGGAGTAGGTTAGCTGTTTTTATAAACCTTGTGTAACTTCTTGCTATGAATTTCTTCTTAATACAATGAATCGATAATTTTGCTAGACTTTATCTTGGATTTGATAATTTAGCTCTGGGTTTCAAAATGGTTCTTCTTTAAACAGATAAGCAAAACAGGTTTTTATCGTTATTTCTTTCTTGTTATTATTCTTGTATTAGATAATAATAAAACTGTCTTGATTACGTCAATCACCTGCTTTGCAATCTTGGTAGGAATCTAAACGTTAGTCTTAACGTAGAATTAAAATTTTATTTTGGGACATGAGAATATGTATATGAATATATATAGCAGACACTTTCCTGACACTTATGCATGCTACACTTGATTTCCACCTATCTGAATACATATTAATATGTCGTTAATGTTTAAATTCTCAAAACCCTAATATTTCTGGTTCTCTGCTTTTTCTAGCTTAACTCGTGGTTTAAATATAAATTTCATGTTATTAGTTATGTAACTTATGTTTACATCACTGCAACATGTTAATATTACACTTGTTTAAATGTTAGCTTATTTTCAGATTTTGTATGTAAATGCTGAACTAAAACTGGGTTTAACCTTTCAATACTAAGCTATAACCCTGTACAAGGACACACACACCCTAACTTAGTATACGCTGTCATGTAACCTAACCTTTCCTCTCTATGTTATGATCACATACCTGTATAGATATATATATAGAGCTTAGGCATACATGTTATAATATATGCATATACATAACTAAATCTCTACCTCTTATAGATGTTTATGGTTAGCCATGCATGTTATGATTAAATAGGTTGTGTATTGCAGGTTGTTAACCCATATGCTATGAGTAGTGTAACAGGATAGCTCATATACAATTTCATGTATATTTCACATACACCCATACACACACAAACCACATAACATTACATAATGCTAGTTTTTCCTCTCTAACGCTCTCTCTCTATATATATTGTGATTTGGATTTCAATGCAAGTGATTTTCAATTCCTTAATTTTTGAATTTGATTTTCCGTACCCTTTTTCAGATAATTGGTAGTTGCCTTTACTTTGTTTTAATAAGTACCAGTTTTCATATAGGATGGTAGACTGCCTTACAGCTTTGATGAATTGTTATTTCTGTAACTTTTCTAGTTTAGCACTCTAGATTTCTTGTGTGTTTTGATACCCTATGACCGTTTTGGTTTAGTATGACTAGTATACCTAGATGAGACTTTCACTACCACCGTATGCCATGATCCTGTACGTTGTCCTTTTTTTGATGGTATGATTTGTTTGAGTTCTGGGACTTGATTGTGGGGGTTTGACCTAGAAGGAGTATGGACATTTTAATTTCGAGGATAAATTTTTTCTAAGGTGGGTAGACTTGTAACACCCAGTTTTCTAAAATAAGAGTAATTTTGAAATTTTGTAATTTTAATCATTTATTGATTTGACATTTAAATCATGATATAATTTTTGGTAATTTTTAAATCATTTTAAAACTATTTAAAATTATGACTTGTAATTTTGATGTTTTGCTAGTGAAACCCTAGAGACTGTTGACCTAGAGCCTAACCATGTGATTAGGATGTTTTAATGTTATTTCTGGCCTAAGGATATTTTGTATTTGACCTCTTTGAATTATTTTGATATTTATTGCGTTGGTGATTGTTAATTTTGATCTTTGATAGGTGTGATTTTGTGATGGTTTTGTGTCCGTATCGGACACGTATCGTTTTTATTTACAAATGTTTGATGTGCCTCAAGGAGATTTTTTTATTGCTGATTTTTTTTTGAAACGTATTTGAATGAGATTGTTTTCTGCATGTGTTTCCTGTGATTGCCTTGTTTTAATTTCGAGGACGAAATTTTTTAAGGTGGATAGATTTGTCACCCCAGTTTTCAAAAACAGGGATAGTTTGACTCTAGTGGGACCCACACACTAGTTAGATATGGCCCACATGATATTAATTTTAGTTCACATGATATTAATTTTAGTTAGTAGTTAGACTAATTATTTATGGATAGGTTTAGTTAATTAGAGACTTAAAACTAGACTAAATTGACCTCAACCTTTAACCAATTCCTAATTTAAATCAAATAGATTAGTGGAGGGCATTTTAGACATTCAAAATAGGGACACCTTACACTTTTTGGGCAGCCACCTATGGGGGGGATAAGGAATGAGTCACTCCTTCATTCATTTGTTTTTATCCACTTTCTCTCTCTTGTTCTTCCCCAAATTAATTTAGAGATGAACCTCCATTGATTTCATCTCCAAATCAACCCCTTCTTCCACCAAATCTTCTTCATTTCTCTTCTACTCCATGGTTAGAGGGTGCTAGCCAAGTTTGGGAGGATTCGGAGCTCGTTCGTGTCCTTTTGGAATCTCTACGTGTCGGTGCCGTGTCGGAAGGCTTTTCCTTTGAATCTCTCTTCCGGAAGGTATAATCTCTCCTCTAAACCACCCTACATGCATATAGGAATATTTTAAACCCATAGGAATGATCCCGACGGTTGTATCTCCATTTGTGTCCATTTTGTGTCCATTTGGAGGTCATAGGAGTGTCCTTTGTGTTGTGGATGTGTTCATGTTACATATATATATATATATATATATATATATATATATATATATATATATATATATATATATATATATATATATATATATATATATATATTGTAATGAGAGTGTATCTATATTTATATATGTAATAAATAGTTCATGATGATTATATAATCAAGTTTGTGAGTGTGTTCCTCATATTATTATTGCTATTATTGTTGTGGATAATTAGGATATATATTGTGTATTCTTTTGGCTCAAACTATCTAAATCCGTCATGATTTTTATCCACGTTTTTAATTTCAGCCCTAATTTAGAAATGTCATAACTTCTAGCTCAAAGCTCGTTTTAATCTTCCGTTTTTTTAAAAAGAAGCGTATTGAAGTTAGCTTTCCAAAAACATGTATTAATAGGCCTAATTCTTTATGTAACTTTCTGGAGAATTATTTGAGTGTCAGCTGTACGAAAGACAAACGCGTTCTCGGTGTTTTTGCGATTTCGGGAGTTTCCGGAAACGAAAACGCGATCCGTTTGAAGTTTCGGAAAGTTAACACATAGATCTATAACATACTTTAATCCTAGAATTTAATTCATGCTGAGTTGGTACAGTATTGATTATTAGTAGGAGTTACTATTCGGCATATGCATTTTGTGCACCCTTGTGTGTAATATAATGTTCTATTTGATTTTAACCCATGTTAATGTATATACATTATGTAACTAAATAGAGAATGCAAGCATGAGTAAATGGTTAAATAAATGATGTATGAGGTGTAAGTATCCTATCTAATGTAAGCATGTATAAGTATGGCTTGTAATGAATATGTAGGTTCCATAGTATGTAATGTATGGTGCATATAGTAGTGCAAGAGAATAAATGAATGATGAATGAATGCAAGCATGAATGTAATGTAATAATAGATGTAATGTATGCAATATACAAGTTAATGAGATGTAATGTTCTATGTTAACACAAATCCTATATTACCTCATGTACCCCTTACACTATGTTGACACTATCACACTTGACACTTTGTTCACTTACACTTTGACACTCTTTGATATGTATACACTATGTATGTCCATTTAACCCTCACTTGCCCCTTTGCTATGTTCACATACACACACATAGCCTCTTAAATAAGTATTTATGAATATAGTTAACTTAGCTATGTATGTATATTATATATATGGTAGCATATTGTATTGTAATATATAAGTTTATATAGCCATTGAAATGCCATCATTATAGACCTAATGTTGAATACCAATATATGCATGTGTATATATGTGTAGACATGTATAGCTTAAAGTAATAGATTACCTAATGTATATCTAATGTGAATTCTTGCCTATTTGAGTATTGAATAATTGCATGCTATATAGAGTTGGGTGTATGTTGGCTTGTATAGCCTTGTATTGATGTGTGCTTGCTAGGATAGTCTTGGTTAGGCCTAGTAAGACTTGCTGGGTTAGGACATGACCTAGTTTGACCTAGTTTGACTAGTGCAGTTGACCAGAGTTGACCAAGGGTTGACTTTGGCCTAGTTTGACCTAGATTCATGTAGAATGCTTTGTAGTGCTTTATATTACCCTTCTGGATATGTTGTGACTTGTGCTGTTCTAAATAGGAGCCAGACACCTCTCCTCGGACATTACATTTTCTTTGGACATTCAGATAGCAGGCGAGTACATTCTCTGACCATTTCATACTTGCCTGGATTTACATTCTTGCTCTAGATTACTGTACTTGATGCTGACACGTTGTTATCACGGATTGGTACTATACGGATCTTCTTTTGGGATGTTATCCCCTTGTATTCACTAGATACATATTGTGATGTGCGTTTCACTTCCATATTGTATTTACTGAATACCTATATCCTTGTACACTCATTGTGCATATTGTACTCTCATTATCACATGAGTTCCAGGAGTAGACCATTGTACACTATTGTATAACATTGTACAACTATTGTATAACATTGTACATCTATTGTATAATATTGTACATCCATTGTATAACATTGTACACTATTGTATAAGATAACGTAATTGAAGTGGATCCTTGTGTATTGATTGGGAAGGGGGAGTAGAATTGGTTATGTACTCAAATCCTATTGTACAAGATTGTATAACTATTGTATATGTCTATTGTACACCCACGTACAATGGAGTTACCATTGCATTTTCCTAGACCGTTTACATAACCATATTGTACTCTAAATCACATGTTCCTTACAGTTCTTACTTATCATATTTAGATATTTCCTGTTATCAAATCTCTACTATTTTTCATATACCTTCTTCTTTCAGCGTTTTATGTACTTTATTCTATTGCATGCTTTATATTTCCTAACTCGATATGAACTGCGTGAGATGTTTTGTACTCGCTCTTGTCCTGACTGGACCTGTTGATAAATTTTACAGATAGCTTGGAGGTTGCCTGCTAGCCTAGAGGAGGCACATTAGAGGTTGTTTAGATAGTTATTTTCTTTATCTGGAGTTGTATTTACTTTTTGGATTACTGTATTTGAGTTTTGAGATGTATTTCTGGGTTTATGTATCTTAGACACTTAGACTTCTATCTTCTGTATCTCTTTTGGATTTCATGTTTTATCTATCTTTATTATGCTCTACCTTAGATGTGATTGGGACTGTATCTGCTATGTCACCCCCATTCGGGGAGTATAACTGCTTAGCATTATTATTGTTAGATGATGTGACCTAGGACAGCGTTCTACCGCCGACACTGCGGCGTAGGCTGGACGTTGTTACGTTCTCGTACCCTAACAGTGGGTGCGGATCGTGACAATGGTATACACCGGGCAAGTCTTCATTGTTTATTGTTCATTGTATAGATACGATTCCTGCGTAGGCTCGCGACCTCCTCAGAGAATACGTATCATGACGTGTCATGATTGAATCCACTATATTAGTCAGGGATGGGGGTGTTAGCGTAGATATGTGATCAATACCCCATAATATTATATTGTATCATCATTGTATCACTATAGTATCCTCATTGTATAGTGTTAATCATACACTCACGTATGATTAGCCAGGCCAAACATTGTATCAAGTTCTAAGCCGATCACATGTTGAAACTAGTGTTAAACTCACATAGATAGCAGTTCCAGATTTCGTACATGTTATACATTGTTTTCTTGCCTTATCTCATTACAGTTTTGATATAGTACGCTCTACTTTATCTAGTATATTCTCTCTATCTACTGCTATATTTTCAATATCGTATAACTAGAACTGTTGTTTGAGATTTTGTACTCGTTCCTGTCCTGACTGGACATGTTAAAAATATTACAGATGATGATGGTGACTGCCCTACCTTCTATGGGGCACATGAGGGTGACACTCAGGAGCCAGAGGAGCATCTAGCTCAGTAGAGGGTGCTTACTCTAGTCTAGTATTTTTAGTTTTCAGTTTGTATCGGATTGTTCCGATTGTTAGTTGAGACTTAGTTATATTTCCGGACTTGTATTTATTTGTGTTAAACATCTACTTTGTGTGGTGTGATAACTCTATTTATATTCAGTTTCTTCCTTTTATCTGATTTCATATCGTGCTCTATCTTCCCTAGACTTGTGATTGAGATATAGAGTTGAGATGTTATATTATACCTCCGTGCGGAGACAGGTTTATATATCTTGTTGTTAGATGTTATAGAGGACCTATACAGCGTTCTACCGCCGACACTGCGGCGTAGGCTGGACGTACCCACGTTCTTGTGCCCCTAAATAGGATGCGGGTCGTGACAAGCTCTGCTTTGGATCATAGGAATAACTTCAAAGCTTTCAACCTTGATGGTATTATTTTGCTTGCCGAGAAGTTTTATCCATGTGATTTTAGTGGACAAGATATGAATCATTTAAAGTATCAGCTAGATCATTATCGACTTAATGCGGTTCACCACGAGAAGCTTCAGAATATGCCAATAATTTCAGAATTATGTCGTGGATTAATTGAAACAAATAAGGCAGAGACTTATAATTTGACCG
This sequence comes from Iris pallida, assembly GCA_029216955.1. Classification (NCBI taxonomy): domain Eukaryota; kingdom Viridiplantae; phylum Streptophyta; class Magnoliopsida; order Asparagales; family Iridaceae; genus Iris; species Iris pallida. Next base: position 9,075,358 of record JANAVB010011800.1, read on the forward strand.
ATAGGCCGATCCATTTTATTTTGACTCTTCTTGTTTCTACGATAACTACCGAATGCACTTTTCGGCTATAAAACACATCAAAAGTACTCTTTGTAACAAGATGGAAGATGAGTACTTGAGCGATTCAATGATTGTCTACATCAAAAGAAAAATAACAAAAATGATCGTTACAAATTCGATAATAGATGCTTTTGCTTCTTGGAAGGATCAAATAGTACAATTTCGCTAGTAAGTGCTTTATATTGGTATTTATTATTCTACCATTCTCTTTATTTGTCTGTGATTGGAATTCATTTTGTGGTAGATTTTCTTTCCTGGATAGGAGAAGTTAGAGGAGCATTTTGGAAGGCAGAAGCAAAGAGAGCAGATCATCAGCTCTTATCTTTAATTTAAGAGGGTTTTTTTTTAATTCTCATCTTATGTATGAAGATGATGTTTTGACTTTTTGTAATTGCCTTAAGCAACATGTCTACGTATGAAATTCATGCTTTGTCATTTGATAACTTTTTTTGGTTGGAAAATGGTATTTGAATCAGATATTTGGATTATGATGGCATTATAAGAAATAATTTCTGTGTTGATTTTTTAGTATATTTTAATTTCAGTCGGGGGGGGGGGGGGTAAAGTTAAATCATGGCTCCGCCTTTTTTTAAAGAAGAATTTATTTAGGTAACTAGAGAAAGACTATTAGCCATATCTTGGTGGATATGAGCCAAAATATATACTGGTGGTTTAGGATATTGCTGAACTGAACCTGGTATCTGTGAAAATAAAAAGTTTGAAGCTAATATATGGGCCACTTTGTTTGCTAGTCTAGGAGTGTAAACAAAGGAGACACCAGATTGTAGGTTGATAGTTGCACGACCTTCCTCGATTGCATGGTGTACACGCCAAAGAATATCCCGATCTTTATATAGTATTGCATCGATCTTATCTTCACATTCCTATGTATTTTGCATAGTTGTAAAGCTAGCCGTAGAGCAAGGCCTTCCGCTTCCAATGGCAAACCTCCTTCTTGAACCTTCGAAATTGCATCATGAAATGATCCAGTATTGTCCCTGTGAATAGCTGCTCCAGGCATTTTGTCCTCATGGTAGGCTCCATCGAAATGGATTTTCCAGAAGGAAGCAGGGGGAGAAAACCAATGCACATGGGGTTGAAGATTGGTATTGTTTGCGAAGAACAAAAAGTCTTATTACAAACTTAGAAAAGAAGTACATGAGTACAATTGATTTCTGGGGAAGTACAACTATAGGAATCTGATCAGAAGACGATCACTTTATCCCTTGGACGATGTGATTTTGAAGACACGAGCCTCTGGAGGATGCAACAGCACTTTAGCAGGAGATTATGATCACTCTCGATGCCTTGTGATTGATTTGAAACTCTATTTATAGAGTTCTTGAAATAACTATTTAGCAGTTATTCTGGGTTACGCGCGCTTCAGGTTGCGCGCCTCATGTTCACTTGCGCGAACGGTTACACTAACTGTTGTGGACGTGTGACATCGTTTGATTGAGATGCACGTGGTCATGAGCAGTGTAGTGGGCACGTTCTGCAAAGTTAGTGGCTTGTGCGCCACGTCTCTCTGTCTTGAACACTAGTTGATCACCTTGCACGAGCTTCATCAGGTTGCACATGGCATAATGTAGCAACTTGCACGAGCGGTTGTACCAACTGCTATGGACACATGACATCGTTTGATTGAGATGCGCGTGGTCATGGGCAGTGTAGTGAGCATGCTCTGCGAAGTTGATGGCTTGTGCGCCACGTCACCCTGTTAAAAATAAGAATTGATCAAGTTGTGCCAACTTGTCAGACTGCGCATGGGCGCAACTGAACAACTTGTTGGCACAGTTTATTTTGATATCATTGACAGCATCTTCGTAGTCTAGTTTTTTCTCTGTTCTCAGATTAATATTCTTAGAAAAGCTCTACTACATAAAGTCTGTCCATTCAAGACAAGTCATCAAAGCATTGAAGACTGAAGCAAAGACCGGCGATCCTTGAAAGAGGCTCTCTACACTTCAAGATTTCAAGTCTGTACAAGGTCTAGGTCTTTCTGTAAACACTTAAAGTTTGGATGACAAAACTAAAAGCTTTCCAGTCATTCAGTCAAAAATCAATGTCTTAGAGAATGGCATACCGACGGTATACTCCGGTATACCGACGGTATACCATTTTCATGTCCACAAAACATTCTGTGACAAATATCGGCATACCGACGGTATACTCCGGTATACCGACGGTATACCATTTTGTTTGATCCAAAAACGTTCTGTGACAAATATCGGAATACCGACGGTATACTGCGGCATACCGACGGTATACCGTTTTATGAGCCATAAAATATTCTGTGACAAATATCGGTATACCGACGGTATACTACGGCATACCGACGGTATACCGTTTTGATTAGTCACAAAACGTTCTGTGACAAACATCGGTATACCGATGGCATATCGCGGCATACCGACGGTATACCAGTTTATGAAATTTGATTTTCGAATGAAAGTATACTAGCATTAAATACTAGCATTAAATGCTCGTATCCGATATAATTATGACCGTTACTATTCAGAACGGCATACTGACGGTATGCCGGTGCATACCGACGGTATGCCGTCTGGGCTGTATCCAGAGCATTAAATGCTACCTACTCTTGGTTTCTTTATAAAAGGAAGTCTTCTCTCTCACGAAGACTCATCCACTCTTTGCCATAAATTTTCCAACAACCAAGAGCTCTACCATTAATCTCTACACAAGCTTTCAATTGTCATCTATTCCCAAAGTGCTAGAGTATTCAAGAGTTGTACCTTTCGATCTTAACATGTTAGAAGATCAACAAGTTCTCTTCCTTTTCTTTTGAAGTTGAGGAGCCTTTGTAAGAAAACTCGTGTGTAAGAATTTGGCGAGTTCTTCGGATCCAAACTCGTGTTAAAGTTGGTGAGTTCTTCTGATCTAAACTCGTGTGTACTATTTTACTAAATAGTAGATTAAAGTCGGAGAGAGTTTCGGGACTGGACTGCCTCTAGAGAGGATACCAGGATACATCGCGCGTTTGATCTTTTTCTCTCTCTCTCTCCTTTTTAATTGAAGAATATTGCTTGTTGTGTTTAAATTATTTTATTTCCCTATTCACCCCCTCTAGGGTTCTACAATTGGTATCAGAGCTTTGTTCTCTTGATTTGGATTTACACCCTTGAGTGATCCATGGCCACCAACCCTAGTATCAACACTTTCCACAATGAGGGACACTCCACAAATAGGCCTCCCCTATTTGATGGAACCAACTATAACTACTGGAAGATTAGGATGAGCATTTATCTGAAGTCCATAGATTTTGATTTATGGGATTATGTGATAAATGGCCTCCCTACCCCTTCCGGAGTTATTGATGATGTAGTTTCTGACACCCTTAGGGACAAACTCACTGAGAATGTCAAGAAGCTTGCTAGTCGAGACGCCAAAGCTATGAACACTCTTTATTGTGCTCTCGATAGCAGTGAATTCAATAGAATCTCTACTTGCAAGACTTCTAATAAGATTTGGAAGTTGCTTGAAGTCACACACGAGGGTACAGCACAAGTGAAAGAATCAAAGATTAGTAGACTCACACAAGAATATGAATCCTTTAAAATGAAACAAGATGAGTCTATTACTTGTATGTTTGCTCGTTTTAGTAATATCATTAATCCTCTCTCTTCTCTTGGTAAGAAGTATCCTGCTCATGAAAAGATCAGGAAGATTCTCAGAGGATTGACCAAAGGATGGAGTCCTAAAGCTACCGCCATCATTGAAGGGAACGATTTGACAGTCATGAACCTTGAGACCCTCATGGGGAAGCTTATGACTCATGAACTTGACATAAAAGATCAAGAAGAATCTTCCATGCAAAAGAAGGAGAAGGAGAAGGCCAAAGAGAAGGAGAAGTCACTAGCTCTCAAAGCTACAAAGTCTTACTCAAAGGATAGCTCCGACGACAACGAGTCGGATGAAGATGAAGAAATAGCTCTCACAACTAAGCACTTTCGAAAGTTCCTCAAGTTCAACAAAGCCAACCGCTTTAGACGGGACAACGATGAAGATCCGGCATGCTATCAATGCAGAAGGACCGGTCACATCAAGAGAGATTGTCCCATGATAAGAAAAGACTTAAGCAAGTACGAGAAGCCAAGCAAAGGAAGCTCGTCCTCTAGAAAATTTGCCAACACAAGAATTTGGTGTGAGAGTGACGCAAGCGACTCCGACAACGACAAGGATTGCAAACACAATACAAACATTTGTCTCATGACAACCGATGAGGTACTCGATGATCTCTCCTTAAATACTCTTACTTATGATGATTTAGAAAATGCTATTCTTGAATTACACGAATAACACAAAGGTGTTAGGAATAAATACAAGAAATCTCTAAAAAAGGTTGATGCACTTCAACTTGAAGTAGAAAGACTCTCTAACATCGTTATTGATGTAAAAGGAAAATCTCCTGCTTCTAACACGGATGAGATAGAGTCTTTGAGACTCAAGATTCAAGAATCCCTTGTCACCATCAAGAAAAAGGATGATGAGATTCAATCCCTCAGAAGGGCCTATGAATTTGCTATGCATAAAGTGCAAGATACGAATAAAAGGGAATATGATACTTCTATTAAGTATGAAGATCTTCTTATGCAGAGTAAGAGATTAGGTAATAAGAACACTACTCACACACATGCTCCAAGACACCCTCACACTCATCACAATATTAGTCATACTTCTTACGTGAACAAGAACACGAAACAAAAGTCCTTTCCTAACACAAGAAAAGGACCGTTTGTTAAGAAGAACACTTCATATCATACATTCTATTATCATCATCATAACACTCATGATAGAACTCCTCACACTAGACCTTCACATGTGCATAACACTCACTCGTTTTCTTCTAAATCTTCTATAATGTGCAACTATTGTGGCTTGCATGGACATACCTCTAATTATTGTCATACAAGGAAACAAGTTGATATAAAAGTTTATAAATGGGTTCCTAAGACTAATAATCAAGAACCTAAATGATTATGGGTACCAAAATGTTCATCTTCAACTTATATTGTAGGTGAAGAATCCTTCTCATGCTAGAAGCAAGTGGATTCTCGATAGCGGTTGTTAACGGCATATGACCGGTGATGTTTCATTATTTACAACGCTACCAATGAAGAAGGAAGGACACGTCTCCTTAGGTAACAATCTTAAAGGTCACATTATAGAAAATGGTAATATCAGCTTCCCTCCTTATCCTTGTATTAAGAATGTGTGTCTCGTTACAAATCTCAAACACAGTCTTCTTAGTATTAGTCATCTCACCGATAATGGGTATGATATTAAGTTTGATAAACTCAAATGCTTCATTACGGATAGCTCTAGTGGATCTATTGTTTATGAAGGCATTAGAGAGAACAATATATATGTTCTATATCTTGTTGAAGGTACTAACAATGACAGGTGCCTAGTTGCAAAGAATGATGAAAGTTGGCTTCGGCACATGAGGCTCGGACACGCCAACATGGATACCATCTCTCGTCTTGCAACCAAGAAGCTTGTAAGAGGACTTCCAAGTATCCCTTTCAAAAAGGACATGGTGTGTGAAGAATATGAGAAAAGTAAGTTGACCAAATCTTCTTTCAAATCCATCAACTCTGTGAGTACCACTAGACCTCTTCAACTTATTCATATGGATCTATTTGGTCCTAGTAGAGTAGCTAGTCTTGGAGGCAAGCTTTATGCTTTTGTTTTGGTTGATGATTTTTCAAGATTTACTTGGGTTATTTTTCTTGCTTGTAAAAGTGATACTTTTCGTGAATTTGTTACTTTTTGTAAACGTGTTCAAAATGAGAAAGGCATTTCTATTAACAAGATTAGAAGTGATCATGGAGGAGAGTTTGACAATGCCAATTTTAAAAGATTTTGTGAAAAGAACGGTTTCGGTCATGATTTTGCTTGTCCTCGAACTCCCCAACAAAATGGTGTTGTGGAGAGAAAGAATAGAACCCTTGGCGATATGGCCCGGGTTATGTTAAACCAATATAAGCTCCCTCAATATTTTTGGGCGGAAGTCGTTAACACGGCGTGTCATATTATCAATAGGGTCTTGATTAGACCTATTTCTAAAAAAACTCCTTATGAGCTTTGATTTGATAAAATTCCCTCTATTGAATATTTTAAAGTTTTTGGATGCAAATATTTTATTTTGAATACCAAGGACAACCTAGGCAAGTTTGAAGAAAAAGCCTGTGAAGGAATTTTCCTTGGCTACTCAATACATAGCAAAGGTTTTCGTATTTTTAATAAAAGAAGTCTTGTTGTCGAAGAGTCAATTAATGTCTCTTTTCATGAATTTAACTCTTCTACATCCTCCTCATCCGATGATGTTGATGACATCTCGTTTGGTTTGGAAAACTCTTCTATTGGAGATCCTCGTCTTTCTTCATCTAACAATAAAATTATGACTTCTCCAACAAAAGATTCTCCGCCACTCGAGCCTCCTCAAGAGGATCTCCCAAAGGAATGAAGATTTGTCCCTAATCATCCTAAGAAGCTTATCATTGGGGATCCTTCTTCTCGTGTTATTACTAGATCCTCCACTCGTGATCTTTGTGCAAACGTGGCTTTTATTTCTCAAATCGAGCCTAAAAATATTAATGATTCTTTTCATGATGAATTTTGGATGATAGCGATGCAAGAAGAGCTAAATCAATTTGAGCGAAACAAGGTGTGGGAACTTGTCCCTAAACCTAGCAACCACCCCATTATTGGCATTAAATGGGTGTTTCGTAATAAACTTAATGAAGATGGGTTAGTGACTCGTAACAAAGCCCGATTGGTTGCTCAAGGCTATAACCAAGAGGAAGGCATTGATTACGATGAAACCTATGCTCCGGTTGCTCGCCTTGAATCCATTCGTATGCTATGTGCTTTTGCTTGCTTTAATGATTTCAAACTTTTTCAAATGGATGTAAAAAGTGTGTTTCTAAATGGTATTATTAAAGAGGAAGTTTATGTTAAACAACCTCATGGATTTGAAGATTTTCAATTTTCTAATCACGTATTCAAACTCCACAAAGCCCTTTATGGCCTCAAACAAGCTCCCCGTGCTTGGTATGAGCGCCTTAGCTCTTTTCTTGTTTCTCATAATTTTTCTAATGGCAAAGTCGACACGACACTTTTTATAAAATCTTATAATGGCACTCTCTTATTAGTTCAAATTTACGTCGATGACATTATCTTTGGTTCTACTAACAATGCACTTTGTGTAGAATTTGCTAAAGTTATACATGATGAATTTGAAATGAGCATGATGGGTGAACTATCCTTCTTTTTAGGCTTGCAAATCAAACAAGGACACAAAAGAACCTTCATCAATCAAACAAAATATACAAAGGATCTCCTCAAGCGCTTTGAACTTGACTCATCCAAATCAATGAGGACTCCTATGGCAACAACGACAAAGCTTGACAATGATGAAGATGGCCCTTCGGTCGACATTCGTAAGTATCGGGGTATGATCGGTAGCCTTCTTTATCTAACTGCTAGCCGTCCTGATATCATGTTTAGTGTATGTCTTTATGCACGATATCAAGCAAATTCAAAGGAATCCCACTTATGTGCCGTCAAGCATATTTTTTGATATCTCAAGGGCACCGTTAATATGGGCCTTTGGTATCCGAAATCTTCATCCTTTGAGCTTCACGGCTTCTTAGATGCAGATTTCGTCGGATGTAAGATTGATCAAAAAAGCACTAGCGGCACATGTCAATTCCTTGGGAAATCCTTAGTATCGTGGTTTAGTAAGAAATAAAATTATGTTGCTCTTTCAACCATTGAGGCCGAGTACATAGCGGCCGGTTGCTGTTGTGTACAAATTCTTTGGATGTCACAAACACTTTTAGACTATGGTATTTCTAATACTTGCACCCCTATTAAATGTGATAACACTAGTTCGATAAATCTCACGAAAAACCCGATTTGTCACTCACGCACGAAACACATTGAAATTAGACACCATTTTCTTCGTGATCATCAACAAAAGGAGGATATCCGCCTTGACTTTATTGACACTACTTATCAGTTAGCTGATATTTTCACCAAACCCCTCCCGGAGGATCGTTTCATTTTTCTTTGCCAAGAATTGGACATCATTAATTTCGACACTTAGCCCCTCTTCAACGGTACACCGACGGTATAGACAGTATACCGACGGTATGCCGATTTTGATTCAGAATTTATTTCTGTGCCAAAAATTGGTATACCGTCGTCATACGTCGGCATACCGACGGCATGCCAATTTTGATTCAGAATTTATTTCTGCGTCAAAAATCGGTATACCATCGGTATACGTCGGTATATCGTCGGTATACGTCGGTATACCGTCGGTATACCGACGGTATGCTGTTTGAAGGCGGACTGATGTGTCAAGTCAGCTCGAGGCCCACCCCTCTTCTATTCTCTCTTTATTCCCTTCTCCCCTATTAATTATCCATCCCATCACTCCCTTCCTCATTAACTCCCATCTCTTCCCAATACCCTAACTTCCTATCCCACCTCTTCCTCTCCCCCATTAACTCCTCCATTATTTTCTTTTCAAACCAACACACTCTCCCACTTCTCCCTCTATAACCGTTCCCAACCCTTCCCTTTCCCCACTTCCTCTTCCCAACTCTTCTTTAAAACCCCATTCTTTTTTGTTCATCCTCCTCCACTTTTTAAATTATCTCTCCTCCTTCCTCCTCCTTCCACTCTTCATAGCTGCCCCCAAGCGTGCTTGCTCTTCCACCACCGCTGCTACTCCTTTCACCCCGGTGCCTCTCTTCCATGACAATGACCAGCGGATCTTCACCTCCTCCTTGGCTGCCGACGCGTGGTTCCAGCACTTCGTGCACTAAAAGGTCTACAAGGGCCGCGCCATCAACTGGAACCTCTTCGTCGGCCATCTCTCTCTCTTCGAAGAGGCCGACCTCTCTTCTCTTCTTCGGCGTCAAGTGACTATCTACCCCACCGCAGTACGCATGTTCTACTGCAACATGGTTCCCGACATCGAGAACGGCGCCATTGAGATGATGGTGAATGAGCGCCACTTTCGCATGACGGCTCGTGACATCTCTGTCATTCTCGATGTCCCTGACCGTGGCGAGGCTCTGCCGGCCTTGGCGGCTCTTTACCCTTCGGCCGAGGTCTCTTTCGATGAATTCTACGAAATCATCTGCAAGGGACCGAATCCTCCCGCCATCCCGGCTCTTTCGTCGTAGTTGGAGCCGTTCTATTATGTGCTCCACAGGATCGTCTGCCATACCATCTATCCCAAGGGCGGCAACTATGATGCTATCACCTCTGACGCCCTGGTTTGCATGTATTTTCTCTATTCGAAGAAGCCTTGGTCCTTCCCCAAGACTCTTCTCCATACTTTCTTTGGTGTCCTGCCCGCGGGGAAGCAGTCTTTGTACTACGGATCCTTTATTACCCTCATCTTGGAAGCAAAGAACATCGACCTCTCCCTGTGCCAGTCGAAAGGTGTCCCATCCTTTCTTGCTCTTTCCCGTTCCCTCGGTGGTGCCTCCTCATCTCGTGCCTCCTCCTCCCAAGAGCCACCGGCGACTGCTGCAGCTACGCCCGCCTCTACTCCTCCTGCCTTCGGCCGTTATATGCCCCTGACCCAGCAGCATTTTGATATGCGCATGGCTCAGGCAGAGGAGCAGATGCGGGCCAACACTCGTGGCCTTGGGACCCTGATCCAAAGCCGCTTCTACGACCAGGCGTACTTCATTCAGCGCACCCTCCTGGATCGGGATGCCTACCTTGATCTCAATCTTCAGGATCCTTTGTACCAGGCCTCCCGCTTCTCTGATCCTAACGCCTATGGTTTTATGTACCCGGACGGCATCGATCCTTTTGGCGTTCTCCGACGGGCTCAGGATGGGGATGTTGATGATCAGGACGATGAGTAGGCTCCGGCTTCCTGTTGTTGATGGTGTTGAATAATTGGTTGTTTGTTTTAGTGTATCTTTTGAGGTCCTTCGGGGACCAGTGTCTTGTGTAGTCCTGTGGGGACATTTATGAGTCTTTATCTTGTCTTGCCAAACTCTCATAGAGGAGAGTTTTCTTATCTTATGTCATTTTTTATGTAGTGTCCGGCATGTACCCACTCCTATCTTTCAATTATATATGCATGCTTCTGTTTCTCTTACTGTTTTCACTTTTTCATGCTTTATTTATTTTCTTTCCCATCTTTGACTAAGTGACAAAGGGGAAGAAAACGTATTGAGGGGGAGTTGTCTACCTACGGGGGAGTCACTCCCTGAAGATGCTATCTCTCTATTTTATCAATTATCAAAATGGAGGAGATTGTTGGCACAGTTTATTTTGATATCATTGACAGCATCTTTGTAGTCTAGTTTTTTCTCTGTTCTCAGATTAATATTCATTCGGAAGCTCTACTACATAAAGTCTGTCCATTCAAGACAAGTCATCAAAGCATTGAAGACTGAAGCAAAGACCAGCGATCCTTGAAAGACGGCTCTCTACACTTCAAGATTTCAAGTCTGTACAAGGTCTAGGTCTTTCTGTAAACACTTAAAGTTTGAATGATAAAACTAAAAGCGTTCTAGTCCTTCAGTCAAAAATCAATGTCTTAGAGAACGGCATACCGACGGTATACTCCGGCATACCGACGGTATACCGTTTTCATTGTCCACAAAACGTTCTGTGACAAATATCGGCATACCGACGGTATACCATTTTGTTTGACCCAAAAATGTTCTGTGACAAATATCGGAATACCGACGGTATACTACAGCATACCGACGGTATACCGTTTTGTGAGCCATAAAACATTCTTTGACAAATATCAGCATACCGACGGTATACTATGGCATACCGATGGTATACCGTTTTGATTAGTCACAAAACGTTCTGTGACAAACATCGGTATACCGGCGGCATACCGCGGTATACCGGCGGCATACCGCGGTATACCGGCGGCATACCGCGGTATACCGGCGGTATACCGGTTTACAAAATTTAATTTTTGAATGAAAGTATACTAGCATTAAATGCTCGTAACGGATATAATTATGACTGTTACTGTTCAGAATGGCATACCGACGGTATGCCGTCTGGGCTGTATCCAGAGCATTAAATGCTACCTACTCTTGGTTTCTTTATAAAAGAAAGTCTTCTCTCTCATGAAGACTCATCCACTCTTTGCCATAAATTTTCCAACAACCAAGAGCTCTACCATTAATCTCTACACAAGCTTTCAATTGTCATCCATTCCCAAAGTGCTAGAGTATTCAAGAGTTGTACCTTTCGATCTTCACGTGTTAGAAGATCAACAAATTCTCTTCCTTTTCTTTTGAAGTTGGCGAGCCTTCGTAAGAAAACTCGTGTGTAAGAAGTTGGCAAGTTCTTTGGATCCAAACTCGTGTTGAAGTTGACGAGTTCTTCGGATCCAAACTCGTGTGTACTATTTTACTAAATAGTGGATTAAAGCTGTCACTCCCCGTTCCCAGAATGCGTATTTTATACATGTACAACTCATATATGTATTTATTTAATATTTATCATGTATTATCCTGTATTTAAATTCCTTTAATTTCATGTTAATTAATTATCTGCATTTTATTTTCTGTATTTTATTTTCTGCTGTTATTCTCTGCATTTAGTCTTGCTATTGGGTTCGGCTTGGTTGGGTTTATTGGTGGTTCACATGAACCGACCCCACAACTCTTCCACCTACCACCACCTCTTCCATTTAAAGCCCCCATCTCCATTCTCTCTCTTCATAACTCATTCTTCACCATTACTTCTTCTTCTTCCTTACCACTTTCTCCACCTACCAGGAGAAGGCAAGTGCAATCTTGCTTCTACTTGAGAATCATATTTTTATGGTTTATTTGTCTTCCTCTTGTGATTCTAAGAGAGTTTAGTACTTAGCATTTTTGATTTCTTTGGCTAGTTTCTTCCAGATCTGAGTTGTTGTATTTTCGGTTGTCCATGGGTTTGATCTTCCAAACTGGCGTATTTTCGAAAATGGACAGTTCATGTGGTTGAGTTTCTCATTTTACACCATTATGAACCATAGGAACCTCATTTTTGGCAGATTGGAGTTCGGGAGATTTTAGTCACGCACACGTCTTTACGTGTTAGCATGAATTTTTAGTCACGCTCACGTCTTTACGTGCGTGCGTGACATTTGAGTTACGCTCACGTCTTTACGTGCGTGTGCGACATTTGAGTTACGCTCACGTCTTTACGTGCGTGCGTGACATTTGAGTTACGCACACGTCTTTGCATGCGTGCGTAAACTACTTTTCACGCTCACATTGTGCGTACGTGAACTACTTTTCACGCTCACATTGTGCATGCGTGAACTACTTTTCACGCTCACATTGTGCCTGTGTGAACTACTTTTTACGCTCACTCTGTACGTGCGTGAATTTCTTTTCACGCTGTGCGTGCGTGCGTGAATTACTTGTCACGCTCATACGCTCACGCTGTGCGTGCGTGAGTTACTTTTCACGCTCCCGCTTGCCAGCGTGAATCACTTTATACGCTCACTCCCACCTACAACTTGGCGTACCCTTTTTACGCGTACGATTCTTGCGTGACTTGTTGGCCTTAGCATAGACTTGTTGGCGTGACTTGTTGGCCTTAGCATAGACTTGTTGGCGTGACTTGTTGGCCTTAGAATAGACTTGTTGGCGTGACTTGTTGGCCTTAGCATAGACTTGTTGGCGTGACTTGTTGGCCTTAGCATAGACTTGTTGGCGTGACTTCCTGACCTGGGTGTTTCTATTTGTTCTATAATTTATTCATTTAATGGTGGCATGATAATTCTTCTATTATATCCTTATACCTTTTTGCATGAACTCGATAATCTTAGCATGTTAATATTTTTAATACATATGGTTGTGCATTAGTGCCCTGTGTCTTGATTGGTTTATGGATATCCAGTAAGACTGGAACTTGACCCTGAGAGTTATAGACTCGACCCCGTTTAATACTAATTGACTTTCATGCCTTGTCACCATTGATGACGATGGTTATCTTGACTAAAATTGATCATGCATTCCTAGTTGGAACTAAGAGACTGGCTAGTCGTCTTATTGAAATAAATGAATGAGACACGTTCATGTTATGAACTATTGTAATCGATTAGCCGATCCCGAATATTGACATACAGGCATGTGCAAGCTTTAATTTATTTTATTTTTCTACAAAGCAGCATGTGTACTTTATGGTCAAGGCATGATTACTCCGTGGTTAGATTTGATTGTTGCATTACGCTATGTAAGACCTACAACCTAATCGCACGGGTATCGTTGTAGAGTTGCGCATATCGTACCCCGTACGAAAGTACTCATTCGAATGACCATGATCTACGGCATGAGATTTCACTCAACGTAGAGACTATTAAGTTAAATAAAATAATGATTGCATGGAGAGAATGGATCCCCGAGTTCTTACATGGCAGCCCTCTTGGGGCTAGTAGTGCCCGACAGGCCGGCTGGTCCCCACAGATACTGCAAATCTGCCACACGGGCAGGAAGCGGTATCTGGTTATATTATTGTATATTGTATATTGACGACGGGCGTCCCGCTGGGACTCGTCTAATTCATGATTGGCGCAATTGATTGACTGGATAGACTAGCCTTGCTCGCACATAGTAAGAACTGAGGAACCTTTATTGCATAATTCCAGGATAACTTGGGACTCACAATAGCAAGCCATAGGAGTTGATTGGCCGTTCAAGATGATTTGTTTGTGTACTGTACCTACTCTGTTACCTAACTGGGATGATCAGAATGTCAGGACATGACGGGCCAACTTCTGTCCTTGTTTGGTTGGGAGGTTGGTTCGAAGTGTCGTGATGTTATGTGAATCCTAGTGGAAAGCAGAGATCTATTATTATATTCTCTTACTTACTGGTTTAATCCTTCATATCGTGCTTCCTTGTGGTACTTGCTATTAGAGGTCTAACCTCTCTGGTTTTGCATGGCCAGATTTAGAGCCGGTTCCCGAGGACTCAGCTTACTTCCACCTCCAAGATGGTCAATACTAGAGGAATGATCGCAGGAGGACTCGAGTGGGTCCCTTACTTCACCGCTCGTTTTGTCATTTACTTTATACTTAGCCGTTTGGCACCGACATGTTAGTCGAATAGTTTTGCACTTACTTTTACATAATTGTAACTAAGTCAGACTGCAGCTGATAACAATTGTGTATATGTTACTATATCATCTGGCGATGTTTTGTAAAGCCAGATCTTAAGAACATTTTGACTAAGCGTTTGGGACGCCTTACTGCTTTATCTTATATATTCTCTATTTTTGCTTCTTGTTTGAATGATTGAGACAAAAGATGTGAAGTGACCATAGTAAGACTTTCATGTAGTATGCACCCCCTCGTCTGGTTAGATAGCATTGATCGTATTATACGGTATTCTTCTACCCGTAATACGTAGCTGGCTGAGTCATTCCCCCGCTCTCCAGTATTCTGGTTCTGGGGCGTGACAAAAGCCGAAGAGAGTTCCGGGACTGGACTGCCTCCAGAGAGGATACCAGGATACATCGCGCATTTGATCTCTCTCTCTCTCTCTCTCTCTCCTTTTTAATTGAAGAATATTGCTTGTTGTGTTTAAATTATTTTATTTCCCTATTCACCCCCCTAAGGTTCTACACAATTGGCGCCTTTGACTAGGTTGTTTTTTTGTGCTGTACTGATTAATTCTTGTGCCACATAATAACTTGTGCGAACTAGCTGTCAGAATTAATTACATGCTGACAAAATCTTCTCGAGCGCCGCATTGCGCAGGATTTGAACAGATTTTCCTTAATCTCCGTGCTATCAGTTTGTCAGGTAATGATGATGCCGTTACAGCTTTTCGAGGAAGTACGCCACGTGGTGCTTGCGCAACCTATGTCCTATGCAACCTAATGTTGGCGCAACATAATACTGCGTAACTTGATGATCCGGCACAACATAATGATTTGGCACCACTTTAATGATTGCACACTTTAATGGGCGGCGCAACTTGATTTTTAGCTTCTACAAGACCCCCTTCAAAGTTTTCTAAACTTGAAAATACTTCAAAGTTTTGAAATACTTTGAATTTGCTAGTTTTGTTTGGATTGCGCCAGTCTACTGTCTAAGTTGTGCCAGTCAACTCGAGCCCACTTCTTCAACATAAGTTGCGCAGTTCAGCCTTATAAAGCTATAAATAGCCGTACTCCTTGGATTGTTCATTCTTCATCCTTGTTTTTGAGATACCTCGAGAGAAACCCTATCTTCTTCTCCCAAGCTTTGAGAACTTTGATCGACGGTAATGGCATCCAAGCGCTCTGCTGCAGAGAAGGAAAAGACTGTGGCCGTGTCATCCATGCGAGTTTTGCCTTCATCGCGTCGAGAGACGGCCAACCCGATCGTGGAGGGTAAGCATTCGACTATAGACCCGATTATCGACCACCTTACTGATCATCGGCCACTCTATTTAGGGTTTGGCTTGATTCTGACAGTGTGCGCACGCTCATTTTAGAGTTGGGCATACTCCATAACTTGCGCCTCCCTTATTAGGTTTTGGTTACTATCGACTCGCATTGTGCAGCATTTTGAAAAGTTGTGCTGTCGCGTTGCACGACAAAATACGACGCAACCTGATTGTTGCACAATCTGATGGCTGTGCATATTGAGTGCGGCACAATGTGAGTGTCGTGCAACCTGACTGAATCAGAGCATTAAATGCTCGGTTGCGTCGTATTTGTAGATCTAATTACTGCAAGCTAATCGAGGATTAAAAAATGGCAGAATTAAAATATTATGGGCAAAACATACAAGCCATTTGAGATGAAAATTGCGCATTTGTAGATCTAATTACTTTTGCGGTAGGCTTGAGTTAAAAATTAACTAGTTTGTGAATTGCTTTAAAAAAATTGTGGCATTTGTAGATCTAATTATTTTTTATATTTTATATTTTATATTATATATTTTATTTTATATTTTATATTATATTAATATATAAAATAATGGATGATTTGGACTTAGCAAATGGCTCCGCCCACCATAATGGATGATTTGGACTTAGCGGCAGTCTTAGTCAAAAACTGAATAAGGATCGACTCTAGTTTCGATAAAGAATCTAAAATCTTTATATGAGTGTGGACCGACCCGATACATTACTTTATTAATTACCAACTATATCATGAACCTTCACATTAGTACAACTAAGTAGCATGGACTATTGATTCGTTAGCAAGTTGATATATCATGTTACATTTTTTTGGTAGGTTTCTCTTTTCAAAGACTATTTTGCCAACTAATACTGATAATAACTTATCGTTTTGTAGAAAATCAAAATGTGAAAAATATTGGGGAAAAAAATCTTCGCCACTCATGCCTGATGTTAGGGTTCTTTTCTATTTTTTCTTTGTTTTATTCTCTTTAATTTGTTAGAGGATTAGTTTTGTCTTTTTACAATTAGAAGAATTCAAAATAGTTCACAATAGTTGGTTGTCAATAGAAAAGGTTCAGATATTGAATTACAGAACACAAAAGTTCAAGATATTTTAGTTGCAAATAAAGAGGTTGGCTATTTACAAAATATTTTATATTTGTCTTATTTGGAACTTTTGGGCTAGTTTGGGAGTTGCTGCTTTTCAATAAGTTGTAGCAGAAGCAATTTTTTGGCAACATCCTCCCAGCTGATTTAAAAAACATACCCCAAAATAGAACTGACTTTCCAAATTTCATTTTATAAGCAACTATTACCAAGTAATTTTCAGGGTTGCTTTTTAGAAAAAATAAGCATAAGCGGCATGATAAGTAATCCCAATCCATGTAATAGAAAGTAATGCTAGAGAGTGTAGCTCCTCTTGCGGCAAGCAGAGAAGTTGATCTCCTTGCTGTTGGTGTTTTTACCTTTGGACAAGAAAAGATAGTCCCACATCGGCTACACCAAATGGTGAGTATCTCAATATAATGCATTGCTTGTGTTGAGGTGTGCACATGAGGTGTAGTGGGGCACAAGTTTGTGCCATGTGGGAGTATTTTCCTAGAAGGAAAAAGGATTAAATCCAACAAGGATGCAAGTTAATTTTTGTTGTGCGGACTCGAACTCGGACACGGACTCCAGGATGTCTCGTGCATGCACGGGAGTGTTCGGGGGGTAGGCGTGGACTGGCACACTTCTATGCTGATTGTGGGATGATCTAAAATATCAAACTCTATTTTTGAGTATTGGTATTTTAGTCCCACATCGGATAGGAGAAGAGGTGAAGTCTCAACTCCACTCTATAAATAGAGCCCCTTGGCCTCCTTTGAAAGATGCACCAAGAAGAGAATTAAGAGAGTCTGTAAAGTCCAGGAAGTCCGTTCAAGTCTCAAATATTGACTTACGAGCGTTCCAGAAGTTCTTCGTGAACTTGCTGGTTCCTGAAAGCAGATCGTGTTGGGGCGAATCTTGCTTTGAGCAACGGTGATCTTAATCACCCCAGCAAGAACCTTTCCTCTTCTTCTTTCTTCTTTCTTCTCCTTCATCTGAGTTGTAACTCAGTTCTGTCCGTCTGCAACTGCGATTGCAAGGAAGAATGTGAGATTTATTTTCTGATTATTGTTGCTTTTGTAATCAGATTCATATTATAGTGTTCCTCTTGGATCTCGAGAATAATCAGAAGGTGAACGTTTGTTGAACCTCTGATCTCGACATCGAGTCTACCATCTTTGATTAAGCCCCGGGACTAACAATTTCAAAGCAAGATCCTTATAGATGGAGAACTCTCGTGCTTCTCTCATCGATACCAGCTTTAACAAGTTGGAGAAATTCGACGGAGAACATTTCCAAATCTGAAAGAGGAAGGTCACCCTTAATCTTCAACTCGTGGACGTAGACCATGTATTGATTGAGGATGAACCGACAATTCCAGAAGGAGGAACTGTTGAAGCTATTGCTGCTGTACTCGTCAAGCAGAGCAAATGGAAGAGAAAAAACAACATATGTAAACTGCTGATTCTTAATTCTATGGAAGACTCTCTGGCAGAGTCATATTCCAAGAAGGAGAAGGCCAAAGAGATCTGGGATTCTTTAGGTAAGCTATATGAAGATGATGAGAACAGGTCAAAAATCTTCATCGTCGAGAAGTACCACAAGTGGCTATTCGAAGACGAGACGACGATGCTACCTCAAGTGAAAGAATTTCTGAAGTTGCGCCAGAAGTTAGATGACGAGAAGATGCCCCTCGTCGACAAGTTTGTCGTTGGAGGAATAGTCTCGAAACTTCCTGCTGGTTGGAGCAACTTCTATGCTAGAATGCATCGAAAGAAGCTGGACATTAGCTTGGAAGATCTCCTACAAGAGATCCATGTTGAGGACGAAATGCGATCTCAACAGAAGATGGACTCTCTGTCCAACCAACTAGCTAAGGCCAACTTGGTGCAGACAAGAGAGTTCAAGGGGAAGTAGGTGGCTTCTCATCACAAGAAGAAGGACTCCACTAATCTGAAAGTGAAGGGTCCTTCGTTCAAGCAACAGAAGTCCAAGTCCCACGTGACTTGCTTCAACTATGGCAAGAAGGGCTACTATAAGAGTGAATGCAAATCCAAGCCCAGACAAGCTGAGCAAGGTGAGCCTAGCAAGGTTTCTATGGTTTCTAATATTGTTGCTATGATTGCTCAGGTCACAGCTGTGGAGGCTGACTCTGACTGGTGGATAGACACTGGTGCGACCTGCCATATCTGCTCTGGCAAGGAATGGTTCGTCACATACCAGCCAACTTCTGAGAAAGTTATCATGGCGAATCAAGCCCAAGCTGAAGTTCTGGGAGTCGGAACTGTGGAGCTGAAACTCACATCCGGGAACACTCTGACGCTTCAAGGTGTGAAGCACGTTCCGGTGATTGCAAAGAACCTGATCTCTGGAAGCCTGCTTAGCAACGCAGGCTTGAGGATGGACATCAATGCTGGCAGATGGTGATGTCCAAGAAAGGAACATACTTCGGAAAAGCATTTCAAACTGAAGGGATGTTCAAAATTCAGCTTGTAAACCAGTCAAATGTAATCAATGCAATCACTCGTTCTGATTATTCTCTTAAGTTGTGGCATAACAGGCTAGGACATGTTCACTGTAAAAGAATTAACAAAATGTCCAGTCTAGGACTTATCTCCAAATGTGGGGGTAAGATAGAGAAGTGTAAAGTATGTGCTCAGAAAAAAATTACAAGGAAACCCTTTCATCGGGTCAATCGAAGCACAGATCTTCTGGAGTTGGTGCACTCCGATATCTGTGACTTCAAGCAATTCTCTACAAAAGCCGGGATAAAGTATTTTATAACCTTCATCGATGACTTTTCAAAGTACGCGTTCGTCTACTTGCTCAAGTCTAAAGACGAAGCGTTCGAGAAGTTCAAGGAGTTCAGGGCCGAGGCTGAACGGCAAACTGGACAACAACTCAAGAGGCTAAGAAGTGATCGAGGCGGAGAGTATCGGTCTCATGAATTCACATTATTCTGCAAAGAATATGGAATCATAAACGAGACTACTGCTCCGTATTCTCCTCAATCTAATGGAGTAGCGGAGAGGAAGAACAGAACATTGACAGAAATGATGAACTCAATGCTGCTAACTGCGGGTCTTCCTAAATGCTACTGGGGAAAAGCTGTATTGACGGCCACTTTTATTTTTAATAGAGTGCCGTATGCAACTTCGGACGTAACTTTTCATGAACTCTGGTTCAAAGTCAGACCTAACTTGAATGTCATTCGAATGTGGGGGTATCTGGCCTATGTGAAGCTACCAGATCTGAAGATTCAGAAGCTGGGGACAAGGACTACGAAGACGATCTTCTTGGGGTATGTCGAGAAGAGTGATGCTCGAAGATTTCTTGATATTGAGTCAAATCATATCATCGAATCTCACGATGCTGAATATTTTGAAGACAAGTTTATAAGGCACAAGAACATTGTTCTAACGGACATTCTGGAGAATGATGAAGGTGCAAAGGTGACTGAGATCTTCAATGAGCCAGTTGTCCAAGATGAAGTTGCTACTGAGGAGACAACGATTGAACCAGAACTCGCTAAGCCGTCGTCGAAGCGAGCGAGGAGGCCGAAGAACTTCGGAGATGACTTCGTCACCTATCATGTGGAAGCAGATCTGATTACCTATGATGAGGCGATGAAGACCAGAGATGCTATTTTCTGGAAGGAGGCGATAGACAATGAAATTGAATCAATCACCTCCAATAACACTTGGGTATTGGTTGATCTACCTGAAGGAGCAAAACCTATCAGATGCAAGTGGACCTTCAAGAAGAAGATGAAAGCTGATGGAACCATTGACAAGTTTAAGGCCAGGCTAGTGGCAAAAGGATTTTCTCAGAAGCAGGGGATCGACTACTTTGACACGTATGCTCCAGTAGCCCGGATGACCACCATCAGAATGTTGATTGCTCTCGCAGCGATACATAAGATGGTGATACATCAGATGGATGTGAAAACGGTATTCCTGAATGGCGAGCTGACCGAAGAGATCTACATACAACAACCAGAAGGGTTTGTCGTCAAAGGTCTTGAAGACAAAGTCTGCAAGTTGGTAAAATCTCTGTACGGTTTAAAGCAAGCTCCCAAAATGTGGCATGAGAAGTTTGACAAAGTAATAAGGTCAAATGGCTACAGGGTCAGTAAAACAGACAAGTGCGTCTATACGAAGTTTGCTGACGGAAGAGGAGTCATCGTTTGTCTATACGTGGACGACATGCTAATCCTAGGTACGGATATAAGCTGTGTCACGGAGACAAAGAAGTTCCTCTCGACGAAGTTTAGTATGAAGGACTTGGGGGATCCTGATGTTATCTTGGGACTCAAGATCATCCGAACAGACACTGGATTAGCGCTGTCACAATCTCATTACATTGAGAAGATGCTCACTCGATACGGGTATCATGATCTTCCTTTAATTGATACGCCGTACCGGGGTGATCAGAAGCTGGAGCCAAACTTGAAGGAAAGCGTCAGGCAACTGGAGTATGCAAGCATAATCGGAAGTTTGATGTATGCCACTACTGCCATAAGGCCTGACATAGCTTTCGTCGTAGGAATGCTGAGTCGTTTCACGAGCAATCCAGGCATTGAGTACTGGAAAGCTGTGAAACGGGTTATGAGATATCTCAAGAAGACTCAGACATATGCACTGCACTACAGCAAAGATCCGTCGGTAGTCGAAGGCTTCAGTGATGCCAGTTGGTGCTCAGAATTAGAGAGCGAGACGTCCACAGGTGGATTCATATTCACAATGGGTGGAGCTGCTATATCGTGGAAGTCGAAGAAGCAGACTATGCTCTCGCGATCATCTATGGAATCTGAGTTCTTTGCACTTGATACCGCAGCAGATGAAGCAGAGTGGCTTCGGGAGCTCATGTATGATCTTCCAGTGGTTGGGGCGCAGATACCGACAATTCCGATATACTGCGACAACCAGGCGACTGCAGCGGTGGCATCGAATGATCTCTTCAACGGGAAGAAGAGAACTGTGCAGTTGAAGCACAGGGCAGTGAACGATCTCATCAAGAGAGGTGTCATTACAGTGATTGATGTTCGGAGTCAGAAGAACCTGGCGGATCCATTCACCAAGGGCCTCAAGCGCCAGCTGGTCGATGACATAGCTTGTAAAATGGGCTAGAAGACATTCTGATATTGTGTTATTACATTCCTACCATAAAGTTTTATGCTATTAGTTCAAAGAGAAATCTACTAGGCATCTAGCTTTTGGTTCAAGGGAGGACTATTAACCAGAAGAATATCAGGAACGGTGGGTACTTGTCCTATGTAACATGGAGAGGTTACGGACCTACAACCACTATTGTCTACTGTTGTTTTCTGCAGAAAACGGATCCTGTGGGAAGGTTGGCTTAAATGCCTTAATGAGTTCTCAGGCAGAGTGAATGCCTGGAGTGCTTTACAGGAAGCACGGTAGCGCAGCACTACAAGGAGTGTAACTCCATGCTACAGTGGGGTGACTCCACCATGAGGTTCCCAGGTAGGGGTAATGCCTCGGCTTTGCAAGCCAAGTCACAGTGGAGTAGTACCGCAAATAGGCAGGTAGCCTAATGTTGTATGATAATCGTAATAAAGAGAGGTAGACAGCACTACAAAGAGGACGATGCCCTCATGTTACAGTGGCATGACACCACGAAGAGGTACCAGGTAGGGTAAAGCCTCGGCTTTGCGAGCCATGTCATAGCGGCGTAACACCGCACGGAAGCGCAAGGCTTCATGCTGGATAGTTTGGCACTACAAAGAGGCCTGTGACCTCATGCTACAGTAGTATGACACTACGATGAGGTACCCAGGTGGGGTAAAGCCTCGGCTTTAAGCCATGTCATAGCGGCGTAGCACCGCAAAGAAGCGCAATGCTTCATGCCATGACTCTTTATAAAGAACTCACCTATAGTGTATGGACAGAGATATCAGGCCGTCTCTTGAGGGTAAACTTGTAGACGCCTAAAAAAATTATACACTAAAACCAGGCTGGCACAAGGCCTTCAATGTGTAGCCAGAAGCACAGTTGATGTCATTATGTGAGTAGGAAGAATTGCAGTTATGGTGCAGAATTCAAGGCTTAGTCCATTCTTGTATCATACTGTTATTTAACATATGCGGGAAGATTCAAGTCGTAGCGACATCTCTCCTAATGCATGATGGACAATCACTGTGGGGAACGCTCAACCCATATATTGAGATATATGGAGGATTGTTGGTGTTTTTGCCTTTGGACTAGAAAAGATAGTCCCACATCGGCTACACCAAATGGTGAGTATCTCAATATAATGCATTGCTTGTGTTGAGGTGTGCACATGAGGTGTAGTGGGGCACAAGTTTGTGCAATGTGGGAGTATTTTCCTAGAAGGAAAAAGGATTAAATCCAACAAGGATGCAAGTTAATTTTTGTTGTACGGACTCGGACTCGGACACGAACTCCAGGATGTCTCGTGCATGCACGGGAGTGTTCGGGGGGTAGGCGTGGACTGGCACACTTCTATGCTGATTATGGGATGATCTAAAATATCAAACTCTATTTTTGAGTATTGGTATTTTAGTCCCACATCGGATAGGAGAAGAGGTGAAGTCTCAACTCCACTCTATAAATAGAGCCCCTTGGCCTCCTTTGAAAGATGCACCAAGAAGAGAATTAAGAGAGTCTGTAAAGTCCAGGAAGCCCGTTCAAGTCTCAAATATATACTTACGAGCGTTCCAGAAGTTCTTCGTGAACTTGCTGGTTCCTGAAAGCAGATCGTGTTGGAGCGAATCTTGCTTTGAGCAACGGTGATCTTAATCACCCTAGCAAGAACCTTTCCTCTTTTTCTTTCTTCTTTCTTCTTTTTTCTCCTTCATCTGAGTTGTAACTCAGTTCTGTCCGTCTGCAACTACGATTGCAAGGAAGAACGTGAGATTTATTTTCTGATTATTGTTGCTTTTGTAATCAGATTCATATTATAGTGTTCCTCTTGGATCTCGAGAATAATCAGAAGGTGAACGTTTGTTGAATCTCTGATCTCGACATCGAGTCTACCATCTTTGATCAAGCCCCGGGACTAACACTTACAAATGATAGTATCACAATACATTTTCTGATCCTTGGTAAGTGGTTATTTCAACAAAAGATGTGTCATCTGACATAAATAATTCAATATTTGTTGCATGACAATCTAAAACCAAGGAATACTGAAAGTAAAACAACGACGAAGAGCTCTAAATTCATAAGTGGTCGGGCCAGAATAATGGGTCTAAATTCATAAGTAGTCGGAATAATCTGGTCGTGTACGTGTAACTTTTAGGCTGCCACTCCCCCTGCCGTAGAGTGTGTTGAGCTCGTAACCTCTTTTTCGCCTCTCGAAGCATATGATCCCCAACCCTCTCCAACAAGCTCCTATGGTTGATCCTTATGAAATTCGGCAGAGGGCAGAGAAGAGAAGAACAACGCCAGAGTTCTGTTCATCCGAGGAGTCAGAAGAGCAGAGTGTTCCAAAGTTCTTTTTTCGAATTGCCGGTTTCAGGAAGCCATTCGTGTGGGGCAAATTTAGCTTTGAGCTCCGGTGTTCCGTCACCCCAGCAGGACTTTTCTTCTTCTTCTGTTCATTTCTTCTTCCGTTCATCCATTCTTCTATTATAACTCGTTCTAAACGAGTCACTATCTTATCTAATCAGAAAACATATTGTGGACTTTTGTCGCTGCTGCTACGAAATCATTTGTACCTTCCACGAAGTGTTGTATCTGATTTTGTCTCTCATAATCCTCCGGAAACTCTTTTGTGCATCTTCCTCGAAGTGTTGCGCTGATCATTAGTTAGATCGATCGATTTGATATAAAAAAAGGGGGGGGGGGGGGGGGGGGGGGGGGGGGGGAAGCATTTTGGGAAAATCGATATTTTATGGGGACTTTCAAATCGGGAAAGTCTTCTATCAAAGAGTGATTTAAGAAAGCCTTGATAGCGAACGTTGAAATCTACCAAGTTTGACGAAGAAAATTTGGATGAAAAGAAAGAATTGTCCTAATGGACGGACATTCAATCTATCATGTTTGAGAAAACCGTTCTTTTTTTTTAATTGATGAAAAGCCGATTTGCGTGGTAAAAGAGTGTACTTACGAAAAGTTTGCAATTTGTATAACAAAGATTTAACAGAAAACTCACTTCTGGTTCAATCACATGACCAATCTAAGGCCCTAGCTCCAACTTTTTAGTCTTGGTCTACGCCTGATAACTCTGATGTCAACTCCCCTTCTGGCTTTACTCATTCTACTCGAACAGGCACATCCTCCACTGTATGGATTCTAGATTCTAGTGCTACACGTCCTATTACTATGATTTTTAGTCTATTATATTCCTTCCCCTTGTAAGATATGATTACGAAAAATAGTAAAATATTACCATGTGTCATTGGACCATTGGACGGGTTCACCATTCACCACTGCCACATGGTAAAGAAAAATTATTCAGTAAGCCCGGCTCACTGAATAATTTCTCCATGATGAGCCCGTCCCACTGAATGATTTCTCCTTGTATTCGCTACCTATATAATGTTTATCTTCTTGCTAGTTAATGTTCACTCACTAACGTCCGTTACCGCTAGTGTTGCTCGGGTCGCTATCGCTGTGTTTTTCGTTGATACAAAAAAAAAAAATAGAAACAAAGTTGAGGACAGTGGGTTAAAAGACATGCAATACAGCATGCACAAAGTCTCGTACGTAATGTTGGATATCTCAAAATAACATAAACAACAACAAGAAAAAAGGAAAAAAGCAGATAAAAAATTGGGGGAAGTGGATTTGGTGACCTCTTTTCTTTCGAGTTTCTTTTCTTTGCTGCTCTGATGTAATGGTATGTTGTTCTCCATTGATCCAAACTCACTCTAAAGAGAGGAAGAAAGAGTTAAAGAGTGCATGTTCTAAATTCTAGATTTTTGGTGCATTAGAACAGTTTCATTTATTAGTATCACATCAATGAAACAGTAATATCACCTTTGCACCATAAATCAAAGGGTTATTTAGTTTTAGAGCCTCGTTCGAGATTTGCATTCAGGTCGGTTGACTTGCGCAAATTTCGAATATTATACGAAATTCTAAAAGTAAACGTAAATTTCGAATATTATGAAAACCTAAACGAGATATAATAGTCAGTCCAATTCAACCTTTATGACGAGATCCATATCCTCTTCTAGGCAATATAGAAACATAAACACAAATTTTAAATATTATACTAGACAATAAAACTAAATAACCCAAATCAAAACTACAAAAATAGTACAACATACATCCTCAAATATGCATAAAACCATTAAACATGACCAAGGACAAAAGGCTGACACGCCACCCAAGTGCCCTTGAAGTCCCTTGACAATATCTTGATACTTCAAATAGGTATCGTGCCAGTATCAAGTCGTGTCGGGCACATCAGACACGATGGACATATAGCATATGCCAAAGAGAGTGTTGTGTCCGTGTGATACACCATTGTGCCAAAAATGACAAATTTTGATAACAATATGATGTTGTGCGATGGAAATTCTAGCAGATAAGGAACTGGTGGAGAGAGTTAATGAGTAGGCATCATCTGCTCAAGATATACAGCAATGACCTGCTCGACCCAACTATGCAATGTCTTCTTCTAACAGTTAAGGAGTCGACATCCAACAGGAACAAACAAAGCTTCCTACAGGATTCCAGTAAGCGGTGCAAATGAACAAAAGAAATTGGTCGAGAAGAGGCACTTCTCAACAATCCAACAGAAAAGGAATTCAAGTGTGAGTTATCGTTTCATGTTCACTTCACAGTTCAAGTCCGTCGTGTTCTTGAAAGGAACACAGTACATTCAAATAAATAACAAAACAAACGAACGATACAGAGTACAAATTTTGTTACTATTTCAAATACCGCATTTGTAAATACATCTTCTATCTAAACCATACACAGGATTCACGACACCAACTAGCAACAACAAATGTTACACAAGAATATCTACGTACAGATGACCAAGAGACCCTGAAATGCAGCAGATTGAGTACTGGAATTGTGGAAGTGCGGACTAACATTCTTGGAATACCAATCTTGGTTAGCAAACCAGTTCTATCAGAACCATCTTCTCCCCCGCCATAGATGCATAAATTCTGGAACTTGTCGCTATTGGGAATCATCATTCAAAACACTTCAATCATTTGAAACCTGGTGTTTGCCATTGCAACTTAAACCAAAAAAACCTACAAAATGTTACGAGATTAAAAGAACAAGAAAATATTACAAAATATAGTGCCTTTCCAAATTATAAATCCATACACTTTATAATTACTTTATAAATATAAACTAACTGGAACTTGCTATAAAACCTCAAAACTAAACAACATTATTTCCATTTGGACCTCGTTCCTATCAAAGACAAAACCTACAAAATAGAAGCAGCATTTGTCAACCATCATGCAACATGTAGAGAAACATTGATTTCAGTTCATTTGTTTGAGATTCAATACTCATTTAATACTAATTCAAGACATTCTTTCATTATAGTCTTTTATTATATCACAGACTCATTTCTAGCTCACCATTCAAAAGTTCCAATTAAAAATACAATTCTCTCAGTTCATACATCTTTTTTCAAGATATCAAATTTGTTATCTATGTCAAACCATTATATTTTCAACTTAACTTGATCTTAAAACAGCTTTGATTCAGTTTTTCCTCCCTTGTTTTCCATTTGGCAATGTGGTTACAAGAAGGGTTTCCTCTCTAACCTAGTTAATATGCCAAATGGTAGACTGGTCTAGCCCCAAACTTCTTTGTGTCGTTTGGCTTATTTACCTAGTTCAAACCATAGTTTGCAGTGTCGGCCGATACTGATCCAATACAGTCGATACTGATACAGTTTGGCATGTCCCGATTCGATACCGACCGAAACTGACACTGACCGATACCAATACTGACCGAAACCGACATCGGGGGTCTCTTTACAAATCAATTCGGCAAAAACAAAAACAAAATAAAAGACTAACCAGCAAGGATGTAAAAGCATAGTAAGGTTAAATGAAGGAAACTTATCTATCGGAGGTAAAATAAGGGCGGCCCGGAGGAGGGGCAAACCCTGGGCCCCAAATTCCAAGGGGCCCCACATTTTTTTAAATATTAGTAATAATAACAAATAATAAAATATTGTTATTCTGATTTCTTTTTCGAAGTCCAAGATCGAAAAAAAATCATTATAGCAATTCAACAACATGGCGCGCATAGGAATTGGATAGCCGTCCGACTCTTCAATTTCAAAGAAAAAACTAGTCTTCCCATCACTTCAGATTTTCTTTTGTATTTCAGAGGAGAAAAAGTTCTTCACGTCGCTTTCGATTTCAGATGACCAGCAATAAGTATTTTTTTTTTTTTGAATTGTTCATTTTAATTCTCTCTTCATTCTCTCTTTTGCTTATAATTGAAACACAAAATTTTAATTTTCTTCAATTTCTTCTCCTAAAATACTTCACAAAAATTCCACGAAGTAAGACTACACAAAGGCGGCCACGGTAGCAGACAAGCTACTCTCTCTCTCTCTCTCTCTCTCTCTCTCTCTCTCTCTTTGGCCTCTGCTTGAGCCTTGACCCGAAGAGGAGACGAAAAGGTGAGATAGAGGTATCAATGCGAACCTGATATTTTAGCAAGACTTTCATTTTGAGAATTGAAATATTTTGTAACTTTTGTTCCTCGTGATGTTGGCTTTGTTATGTTTTTTTGAGTTCCTACTGTCGTCGATGATTGAGGACAATCCTCTTTGCCCCCATCTTTTGAATGAGGGGTTCTATTGATGTAGTTTATTTTTTTCGAAAGTTTCAAGTTATATTTACATATAATCTACTTTGCACAGGCACAAGCACAGACTTGAAATTTTGCATCTTTTAAAAAATAGGATACATATTGTTTGTAGTAGATATTTGGTCTTCCTTAGTAATATCTCTATTTATGCACGTTTTCATAATAACTAAGTTTCAATCAGCTTCTGTAGTATATTTAGCTCACTACGTGTTGTGAGTTGTAGTTGATCCCACGTTGGTGTTGAATACCGATGAGCCGATAGCGATGAGTCTTTTCGTTTATCTTTGCACTTAAGATTTTACACTTAAAATTATAGGTTCCTAGTGTTGAATATCTTTTCGTAAATCTTTGTACTTAAGATTTCACAATGATTTCGTTTTCAAGCTGAAATATTTTGTAACTTTTGTTCCTCTTGTAACTTTTGTTCCTCCTGATTTTGGCTTCTTTTTTTATGTTTCTTGAGTTTCTCCGTTGTTGATAAATTAGACAAACAAGCCTATATATCTCAATCCTAGTATTAAAAAAACATAAACAAGAAATGTTAAATAACATATTGCATCGAATTAATTTTTTTTTAACTAAGTATATTCATTTGCCAAGATATATTCATGCAAAATTTAATGTTAGTTGGCATGTATCAAGCCCCAGTCCAAAAGAGTTTACTTTGGTTTATTATATCATGCAAAAAAAATTTGATACTTCATTTTCAATTAATTTTTTTGAAGAAGGGGCATCATTTTATATTTCGTCCTGCGCATCAAAATGTTCCGGGCTGGCCCTAAGGTAAATCATTCAACAAGGAAGACTATTATTCCATTCATTTCAAAACTACTATGAAACAACATAAAAAATACTTATAATTATGCCTAAACGTCACAAATATTTTCTCTAGATTTATTTAATAATTATTTGCTTCACGGTACCAGAAAAAATCCGATAATCCGATCTGAAATTGCGGATACTGCCAATACTGCCAATACTGCCAATCCCGATACTCATAGGAAGGGTCCGATACCGATAGTGCGAACCTTGGTTCAAACAAGGGACAATCTTCCCCTCAAAGGTTACAGCAAATTTCAAGACCATTATCTGAATAAAGACCAAGGCTTGGTCACACTTAGTTTCCTAGAATTTGGTTTCAAATTAAAAATCAGCTGATCTCTAATGTTTTGATTTGACTAGACTTCAATTTATAAATAGATGGAACTATAGTTTTATTCACAATAGACAAGCTACATCTAATCCACTACCTATCTGCAAAATGAAGGGATGGAGTTAACTCCCACAGGAAGCTCCATTTTACCGCATTGTTAAAGCCGCCTTCTCTTCGAAACGTGCACCAGATCTTCAATTCCGTGCATATCATCACACATCCTCCGTACTTCAGCCACTGAGTTCCTTAATTCAACCATTTCAGTTTGCATCTCAGTCATCTTGTTCCGCAGCTCCACGATCTCGTTCCTCAGCTCAGCCATCTCGCTCTGCAAGTCTATCAACTGTGCTACCTGGGCCTCCAAAATCGCTATTCTGGGCATCTGGGCCTCGATAGCAGCCACTCTTTCCTCCAGCTGAGCGACTCTGTCCATAGTCTCTTCAGTTGTCCCTGTGGCATCAATAGAAGACGATGCATCCAGCCTATCACTCCCCGTTGTGAAGCGGATACGTGGCTTTTCTTCCAAATTCCTAGGTTTGAGATCCTGCTGGGCGGCCAATGTCTGCTGCCAATAACAAGAAAAAGGACAACAGCAAAATGAGGAAGACATTCTCATCAATAGTTACGATGGCATGTTCAGCATTATGCAGCAATAGAAGAAAGAAAAGATCATTGTGACGCACAACAATAACCAACAGACAGTGGACTCACAAATTACTGTTCTCAGATATTGGTGGAAGCTTAATTTGAATAATAATAATCACAGTCTTCTACATAATAATAATAATCACGTCTTCTACAAATAAACCCTAATAATATGCAGAAATTACAATTGCATTTAGGGTTAGGTTTTATCAAGCGTGTTGAAGAAAAAGGACAATTTTCCGAAGAAGACAGAGGAATCGAAATGGGCATTCTGGGGAGGATGATAATGGTGTTGAAGATCTGACTCATGTTCGCAATGGATGAATCAGCAACAACAACGGTAAAAACAACAATAATAGATGCAATATAAGAGAGAGGGTGAGAAACTTAGGGTTTATTACTCAAACTGAATTTTATTTCGGTTCTTTATCCCTTAAATTCTGCAGTCCATGAGATTATATAGCCTCCTAATTTGTGCCTCAAGATAGACCCAAATAAAATAATCCTAATCCTAATCCAACTACTTAAATTTATACCAAATAAAATCCCAAAATTTAACCCAACTAAACTTAAACCAGTTTATCGACTCGATCGACTCTACTCAGATTGGAACTCATGATGTCCTCCATCAATTTCCTCAGATTGGAACTCATTGTCCTCCATCAATTTCCCCAGCTTCGGAAGGTTCACACCTGGTGAATGAAGGTGGCAGTATTGGAACCAGAAACTTGAGAAGAAAGCGTTAACATCCTCTGTGATGGTTACAAATATTCTGATGATCTTGCTAAGCAAATCAAATACAGGATATTCTGGTCGCTAGTAACCTCAACGAGCTCGTTCGCAAGTGTGAATTTGTCCTCAAACGTGAAATAGTCCTCCATCCTATGATCTCCACAAGTTGGCCATGACGGAGGAGATATTACAAGTGGAGGCAGTGATACAGGAACTCATAGAAGCCTGGAGTGCCACCATGGTATATCAGTGGTCGTGTAGAAACGATGTCTAAACTCCTGGAATAATGACTACTAGAATGGCCTAAAAAAGCAATGACCACGATACTGACCCTCCTATGACCACAGCGAGATGTGGAAGCTACTTCTGGTGCAGTTGCATTCTGTCACATCAAGTACCCTTTCACCAACTGGCCTCTTGATTTTTAGTCTTACCACTAAGCAACTACATAAAAATTGCCTAATCTAGGCTACAATATCAAATATGACTCAAAATATTATTGTTATTAACTTTTGAGATAAGCTTAGTTTGAACACTAATCATCACAAATAGCAAATATATCCTAACAAATATGCAAAAAAATAACAGTTGAATTAAGGATTGAACAAAACGAGATAATGCTGTGAAGAAGACAAAGAGAAGGAGAAACAGGCACCGTAGAGGACAATGTTGTTTATGAAGATCTAGCTCGTATTTGGAAAGGATGAAGCAAAAGCAATAATGGTAAGAACAATAATAATATATGCAATATGAGAGAGAGAGAGAGAGAGAGAGAGAGAGAGAGAGAGAGAGGGGAGAGAGAAAAAATTAGTGTTTATTACTCAAGACTTGAATGTATTCTCAAACTCGATTCTCCATCCTCAAAATTCTGCAATACATGAGGCTATATAGGCTCCTAACTTGTGCCTCTACTCAAGATAGACTCAAATAAAATAAGACTAATCCTAATCTAACTACTCAAATTAAACCAAATAAAAACCCGCCATAAAACACAAACTTGATCCAACAACCCACCTCAACTCAAACTATATGCAGTGTACTAAATAAACTCAAAACTCGTAGCCCTCCATCCCATTGTATACTAATATACAAACATTATACAAATCATCATCCAAACCCTATGTGGCACGGACACAGATTTGACACAGACAAGTTTTAGACACGGGGACACAGATTCGACACATTTTGGTGCGTCCTAGTGTATTTTGGAGTGCCCGTGGTGTGTCCAATACATGTGTGTGACACAACACGACACAATGGCATGAATTTTGGAGTGTCTGTACTTCTCAGTCCAAACCTCTCTAGTCAATACTAGAGTCCAACTATGTTACACATTTTTAAATAGATGGTGTCTCAATAAAAAATGCAACAAAATAATATTAAATTGGGAAGATTTATGAAATGCCCAAAAACTAAAAAAGTTTTATGTAAAACCCACCGCTAAAAAAACTTTCATCGCGTGCCCAGAATTAGAGAAACTTATCCAAAGCGGGTTCCAAATGACCCTTTTGCCCTTCCTTTTAATTTATTGGAAACACCCACAAAACTGCTCTTAAAAAAACGTTTCAATACTCCATCTTCTTCCATACGCTGCTCACTTTCGAATCTAGGTTTTCTCCTCAAAAATCTTCAAAAACTCGTTGAAAAATTTCGGAAAGACCGGGACGAACGACAAAAGTGCTAAAACGGAGGTCCAAACATCATTTTTTTGCGAATCTAAAATTTCGGAAGGCCGTCTAACGGTGAAGCGGTTACTTTCAGTCTCCTCGACGATACGCTCATTTTGCGACAAACGGGACCTCGTTTCGACCTCCCAGTCAAAAGTTATGGCCCTCCAAAGTTTCAGCTAACCATAAAATGCAGGAGAATGGCATTCTCCGTCTTAATTTACACGGAGAATGACCATTCTCCGTCTTAATTAGGACGGAGAATGACATTCTCCGTCTTAATTTACACGGAGAATGGTCATTCCAGTGTTAAAACGCAGGAGAATGACCATTCTCCGTGTTAGAAACACGGAGAATGCCATTCTCCGTGTTAAATGAAACGGAGAATGTCATTCTCCGTGTTAAATAAAACGGAGAATGGCATTCTCCGTCCTAATTAAGACGGAGAATGGCCATTCTCCGTGCTAAATTAAACGGAGAATGACCATTCTCCGTCTTAATTAGGACGGAGAATGCCATTCTCCGTGTAATTTATCACGGAGAATGGTCATTCTAGTGTTAAAACGCAGGAGAATGACCATTCTCCGTGTTAGAAACACGGAGAATGCCATTCTCCGTGTTAATTAGGACGGAGAATGCCATTCTCCGTCTTAAATAAAACGGAGAATGCCATTCTCCGTCCTAATTAAGAGGGAGAATGACATTCTCGGTCCTAATTAAGACGGAAACGGTGAATGTTATTCTCCGTGTTAATTAGGACGGAGAATGACATTCTCCGTCCTAATTAAGACGGAGAATGCCATTCTCCGTCCTAATTAAGACGGAGAATGGTCATTTCCAGTGTTAAAACGTGTAATTTAGTTTTTTCAGGAATAAAGAGTTTCGTTCTTCTTTCAAAGCGATGATAATTCTTATGGAAAAGAAGAAGAAAGATCTTCTCTCCACAATTGAAGATCTGAGTTCAAATGTCTCCACGATGAAGATGATGATGATGGTGATGATGATGACGAGCGATGATCTGAGTTCGACTGAAGAAAAACACACCGAACTACGAACGATCTTTGCGATCTCTGCTGAATATGAGAGCAATGGAATTCAGATTTCCCGTGAAGAAGAAGAAGACGAAAATCGCAATCCAGATCTGAGTTTTTTGAATTCAAATACATATAGATGACCAATTCGCGCGGAGGGGTAGTTTCGGTATTATAAAAATAGCAGTTTCTAGCGGGTGGCATCTAAAAGGGAATCTTGGAATATTTAACGTGAAAATACTTAATTCTGGGTATTTCATAAAACTTATCCAGCGGGTGGGCATTTCATAAAAGCCTACCCCGAAATTGGGTTTCTCAGCAATTTCCAGTATTAAATTTTACAAATGCATTGTGAACTTTAAGGTCGAAATAGTATTGAGTTGGTGCCAAAGTTATACCACAACAATCCTCCAAGATTAAGATGGCCTACAATAAAGTTATATTACCCACTCGGCAGGTAGCAAAATATATTTCATCATCCAACTAGTTCATTAGCAACCGTCCAAAAGTCCAGGTAGACTAATATGAAATTTAACTGTTAGGAAGATATCTGGATTGCAAGAAATAATTGCCCCCCTTTTCAAGGCAAGAAATAAGCCAAGCCAATTTGGATCAGTCCCAAAGAAAATGGACAGAGAAACTTAAATACTACAAACACATTATCAAATACAAAACTGAAGCTATAAGCCATAGTTACATCACTCAATCAGCATTGATACAACTCCTCTTTTTCTATTCACAGGTAAATTCTGGTATAATTTTTTCCAATAAGGGCATAAACTCAGACGCCAGCCGGTCTACTTCACAATAATAGTTATATAGATTGCAGAATAACTCATATCAAAGGAAGCTAAGTGATAAATAATTTATTCATTAGAGTGCTTACCACCGCTTTGCAAATGATGAACCGGTGATTACTTCAATCTTTCAACAATACAAAGCATTTATCCCAAATTTTTGGGGTCGCCTATATGAATCCTTTTCTTCAATTCAGCTCTATTAAGTACCATGTCCGCTGTAACATTAGGATTTGTTATTCACTTAGTGCAAGTTCGTTCAGCTACACCTAGCTCTAGCAGATCCTTTGACGAATATCTTATTGCTCCCTCTAGCCAGTGCATCTGGTGGTTTACATTGCACATGTCCAAACCATCTTATATTGCCTCATTTTATCCTCAATCAAGTGGATATTTACCAAATAAAAAAAAGGTGAATTTTAACTAAACATCCGAAGGATATCATCCAAGCGCATGCAATTGTACTTTACTACTACAAGGTGGTGGGTTTCAACCTAACCAGATGATATCATAAACAATATGCCCATCATAGAAATTGCTTTATGAACGTTTCCAAATTTCTTTATTCGAACTAGAAATCACTTTCTGGAGCTCAATCAACATCATGATCTACACAGTATAAAATTTAATAAACATTCATGTAGCCAACAACAAAAAGTAGCACAAAGGCACTTTTGACTTTCTTATTAATGGAAAGAAAGGATATGCAGGTGAGCAGGGTCGCAAATTGAACTGAAGATGCAAAGATTGAGAAAATATGCAGCAATATACAAAGTAATGCAATTGCAAATACGCAACGAATTTACCAATACCTTAAGAGATTCACTGTTTTCATTTAAGGAGCAAAATTCCTGCAAGAAAAAGGATACTAGTCAACCTGAATCAAACAGTTCAGATAAAGGATTGCCCATAAATAATAGACCTTCTGACTGTCGTTTGGAACTACATTAACTGGGGCATATAAATTGATAATATCCATCCGCCTAAAGTTTCTATTGCACTGAGGACACTGCAAAAACACAGACATCAAAGTAAAATGTGAAAAAAGATGTTCGATAATGTATGAACTTAGTCAGCTTTTGTAAGAGCAGCATCCAATTCCAAATAACTGTATAATTAAACAAAAACCTTTCCAGCAGTCTCTCCACATCGTTGAAGCCATTTTTCTAAGCAAGACCTACCGTATACATGTCCACAAGGAAGACAGCTGCATCAAACAGTAGAAGGTAATCAGTCAACTTGGACAGAGTATATTAATCAAAAGCGATAATACAAGTACCACAAAAGTATGGAGTAAGCATGAGAATATTACAAATTAAGCATTTTAAATTCTCCATTAACTATCAATATCAGAACTAAATACAATTCAGATCCAATAATTGAAATCTACATTTGTGTCATTCATAATAATTATTGAAGAGAAAATTGGGGCCACATTTGGCCTTAAAGCATAAATATTGCCAAAGAAATTAACAAACAAAAAGATGAATCAAGACAAGCAAAAACCGAAGCAAAGGATAATTCTTAAATATAAGCAATAGAACTTAACAAGGGAATGAAGAAAACAAGGTGAGAAAGAACACGACATTTCACTTGCCTAAGACAATTATCATCATCACAAGACATAATGTCCAAAAAAGGCACCGTACTTTTTATGAAAAATCAGAACCATGACAAAGTAGCACTTAAAAACAAAAGGACTTCCAGAAATATGATGCTTTAACAGCGAACACAACTTTTAGTGGTAATAAGTTTATGTATTAGAAAAAGAAACAAAGGAGAAGGTAACGGGAACTGGGAAGTCAAGATAAAGAAAAGAAAGTCCACAATTATCAGCATGACTGTATAATAACAAATTTGAGAAGAATGATCTTTTTCTTCCTCGATAGAAGATGAATTCAACAAAGGAATAAATTCTTGAG
Organism: Iris pallida; assembly: GCA_029216955.1. Lineage (NCBI taxonomy): Eukaryota > Viridiplantae > Streptophyta > Magnoliopsida > Asparagales > Iridaceae > Iris > Iris pallida. Next base: position 9,111,668 of record JANAVB010011800.1, read on the forward strand.
GAAGAAAGAAGAAAGAAAGAAAGAAAGATAACGACAGAAAGAGGGAGAGAAAACAAAAAAGACTAGTCAAGTTCTAACAGAATATTACTGATTTTACAAGCCGCTAAACCAAATAAGTAACCAAACTCCAACTTTCAAATACTAGACTTGTAGAAATTAAAGCTGAGATTCCTACGAGAAAGTAACAGCAATTAGTCAATATATAAAAGTACGAAGATGACAAATATAAACACAGAGATACAAAATCGAATGAGAGTAGAGGATACTAAGGTAGCTATATGTAATTTCAAATGGGTTACCTTGATAGAAATATGGATCGGGAGAGCTTGTCTACTAACTGATATGGCTCTTAAATCCTAAGTTGTGATTTTTCCAACGGGAAGCTCTCCAATGTGGAAATAAATCTTCAATATGAGAACCACCAAAACTATCATAAAAAGTATCCAATAAAGATAAGGGGGAAAAGGATTTCTAACAGTACCTAGATGCTAACTTCCAGGTGCCAACAGACCAAACCTCAGCAGAATACCATACAACAAACTAAACAAAATCCTTGCTCCTATGTTGCAGGACCCTGCACAACAGGGCCAATGTACAATCTAGATCTATAGCAAGCATTTCGCTTGTCTATATTTCGCGGGTCAAGAATTTGGAACCAATTGACAGGTTAAACCATACGAAACACAGATCAAAAGTTGATGCTATGACCATGACGTATCTGCGACAGACTGACACACAACACTCAAAAGTAGGTACCATGTCACACTGGCCATATCTGTTTTGTGTCGTGTCAATGTCGTCATGTTCTTAAGGTAATAGTATTTGTTGCATTAGACAAAAGAAGATCACATTTTTAAGCATCCCAGTCGATTCCCGTATTTTTTTTATGGGAAAGACTTAAATCTACTTCATTTGTGACATGATTATGTCCTACTACTGAACGACACGACCAATATGCAAATCCAGGTCTACAACAAGCCCCTCCCTTGTTAGGTGGGTCATGAATTTGGAACCAATTTCATAAGTTAGCACATATGAAACACAAACACTCTAAATTTGAAACCAATTTCATAAGTTGGTACCGTGTCATAATCACTGTGTCTGTCTTGTGTGATTTTCTTTTCAACTCTCTCCATCAACCAAACAAGCGAATTAAACAAAACAAAAAATCTAGCTCTTTCAATTTCTCTTTCGTTCTCTTTTGCATTTCCCCCTACTTCTACCCGAACCAAACACCGACCTCGAGTCAACCGTAAACAAATAATCGTCGCCGTGTCCGCGTCCGTGTCCGTGTCCGCGTCCCGATGTCGTGTCCGTGCCTCCTAGAATAATGAACCAAGCAAAAAAAAGGGAGTTACCAGACGCGGTGGGGCCCACAGGAGGCCAATCCGCGGAAGCATATCGGGCAATTGGGCGGCGGCGGCGGCGATCCTGACGCGTCCGCCTCCGGTTCCGTCCCGGCCTCCTCCTCCTCCGGCTCGCCGGCCGGCTCCGAACCAGCCCATAGTTCATCATATGGATCGCCACCGCCGCCATCATCATCGTCGTCGTCGTCGTCTTCTTCTTCTTGCTCGACGAGATCAAGAAAGAGATCGTCTTCGTAAGCGAGATGATGACCGAGGAACTCCTCGTCGTAGCCGTCGTCGTCCTCGGAGACGGGGACCTCGAAGATGACGTCAGTTCGCCCATCGCTTCCTTCTTCTCGTCCTTGTTCCTCTTCGACTGCTGCTGCTGCAGTCGCCACTTCGACTTGAGGAGCGGAAGAAGAAGCCATTGATGGAATCGAGAGGGAGAGGAAGAGGAAGAAGAAGAAGAGGAAGAGGGCTTGTATCATGGGCTGTGGCCCTGGATCTTCGGCCTGGAATGCAATGACGTTTCATCACATTTATTATCTCAAAGTCTATACAATACTAACATTCACAACTATTTCAAATTTATTAAGGCAAATGTTAAAGCCCACACCCTTTTTATTAAAGCCAACCCATCTACTAAGGGCAACCATACCTTTGTATTTTTTTTTACTAAAAGCAACCTAAAGTTCACAAGTTTACTAAGGGCCACCAAGAGGACTTTGGAGGAAGACTGCAGTCCTTGCACTGCTGTCCTGTCTTCACGCGGTGGCTGGGGGCTTTGGATTTTGGGTCGGCCGACGGGCTCGTGCTCGCGCGGAGGAACTGCTTCGAGGAGGAGCTCGGCGGACGGGGAGGCACGCGGTGGAGGGGTTGGAGTCGCCGGAGACCCGGGTCGCATGGCTCGCAGACGTCGTAGAGGAGAGCTCAAGGAGGCGGAGGTGGAGCTACAGTGACCGCCGCAGCCCCCCTCCCCCCGCCGCAGCCCCCCCCTCCGCCTCCCTCCCCCCACCACAGCCCCAGCTCTGCCTCCGCCTCCATCCCACCGCCGCAGCCCCCTAGCTCGCCTCCCTTGCCGGTGAGACCCCCTTTCGTTCATTCAACAAAAAGAAGAAAGAAGAGCAACCGTGGATTGTTCGCGGGAAAGGCGGACTGCAGGCCTTGCCTGCAGTCCTGTCTTCACTTTGGACTGCAGACAAGCCCTGCAGTCACTGTAGGTAAAAAAAAAAAAAAGAGAAAAGATTGTCAATCCTGCAGTCCTCAATTGACAGGAGGGGGTGGCCCTTAGTGCTTTCAAAATGGCAAACTTGTAATTTTTTTTAAAATTTTAAGTTGGTGGCCCTTAGTAGAAAGAGGGTAGCCTTTAACATTTGCCTTTATTAACAACAACACTTACAAAATTTTTGAGATGAAAGATAAAATAAACAAAAGAATAATATAAGACGAACAGTCACTCTCTCTCTCTCTCTCTCTCTCTCTCTCTCTCTATATATATATATATATATATATATATATATATATATATATATATATATATATATATATATATATATATTTAACCACTTGGACCGCATGCATCTCTTTTAACCACTAGACTAGAGATCATTTGGTATATATAGGGAGCGGATCAAAAGCCCCCCTTAGAAAACCCCCCAAAAAAACCCCTCACACTAATTCGTAATATTAATGTTAATGTTAATATTAATTTATTTTATATTAATGTTAATGTTAATGTTAATATTAATGTTAGTGTTAATGTTAATGTTAATATTAATTTTAATGTTAAGTTTAATGTTAATTTTAGTATTTAATGTTAATATTAACATTAATATTAACATTAACATTAATATTAACATTAATATTAACATTAAATTACGAATTATAATGAGGGGAGTTTTTAGGAGGTTTTCTAAGGGCGACTTTTGATCCGCTTCCATATATATATATATATATATATATATATATATATATATATATATATATAGAAAAAAGTTCTCATGAGCGAAAACCCTAGCACCAGCAGCGGCGCTGGCGCCCCCTTGATCGGACCTGCTCTCCAGGGCGGATGGGATCCTGGGGAGGCGGAGGACGGCGACTGGCCTGGGGCGGAGGGCTCGACCAAGTTGCAAGTGGAAGGAGGCGGGTGGACCACCATTGTGAGAAGAAGAAGATCGGTGCCTATAAAACAGCCTGCAGGCAGCAGCGTCCATGGAGGGAAGCATGGAAGGGGAGGTACGATTCGACCGATGATAGGGGGAGGGGGCCCCGAACACCCGCAGCAAAGGCAGGACGCAATACTCTACTCCGGTGAATAGGGCATCGGTGAACACGAGAAAAGCTCCACAAACATTGGCGAGTAAAGTGCCCCTAACCTGGCTACATAAAGGGAAAGGAATAGCAGAGATGCCTGGAATGGCTCCGATTATGGGGAATCCCGGAGGAGAGGATGCAGGAAGGAAGGGGACTACGGGACACACCATGATGGCAGGCAAGTCCTGGGTGGATATTTGTCGACCTGGAATACCACAAGCCGACACAAGTATGTTGTACATTGAGCCTACGAAAGTAGGGAATACATACCGTGCATCATTCCCGACCGAGGAGATCGAGGAGGTCACTGCATACTGCAATACCATAGTGTTGTATGTCTTGGGAAATAAACCTTTCTTCAGACAAATATGTGCATATGCGCAGAGAGTCTGGCGACCTAAGGGCAACATGGAATTCTTCGCAAGGGAGAACGGATTTTACTTCGTCAAATTTGACCTAAAAGAGGACATGATACACGTACTACAGGAAGGGCCGTGGACCTTTGACGGAAGACTCATCATCTTGAAGGAATGGACGCCTGATCTGAAGTACGAGAGAGAAGCCCTTTGTCTCGTGGATCCTCTTCTTGAGCGTGGCGATGGGCTCGTTCATGTCCCACCGGAGGGAGAATTCGACGTCAGGGACGTCGGAGACGAGGGCGAGGCGGAGGCGCAGTCCCGGGACGGGGTCGTCGCGGAGCGTGACCGGCGGGGCGGCGGCGTCGAAGAGGCCGTCGTAGGTCTCGGCCAACTTCGTGTCGTCGAGGTGCTTGCGCTTGAAGAAGAGGCTCTGGCTGGCCACGGGGAAGTCTTCGCACCGCTCGATAGCTTCCTTTATATGGCCGACCTAGGGTTTCCATCCCCGCAATCGCTCACTTGCTCGAACTCTAATCCAGTACGCTCGAGCCCTAAGGGAGGTGACCGCCAAGGAGGAGGGGGGCGCCGACCTAGGGTTTCGATGAGGCTTGGATAGAAGTGAGAGGTTCGATGGAAGCCTGCGAGAGATGATCCGAATTTTTGGAGTAGAGAAGATTTCAAGATGGAAGGTTGGGAAAGAATTCGTAGGAGGAAGGAAAGGTCTGAAAGAATTCGTGAGAGAAAGGAAAGGAGAGAGAGAGAGAGAGAGAGAGAGAGAGAGAGAGAGAGAGAGAGAGTTCGTGAGCTAGAGATTACGTGAGAAAGAAAGAGATCAAACTAGAATGTAGAAATTTTCAAAAACCACCCTGATCTTTTAATAGATTACCCACACGTGTTTCATAATTTTAATCCTAGCCCTTAAATACGATCGTACGGTTGTATTATTGGCTGGTTTTATATTATAAAACCAGATGTCTGGTTTTTAAGCATTAATATATATATATATATATATATATATATATATATATATATATATATATATATATATATATATATATATATATATATATAATTTATTATAGATTTGTTTATATTTTAATTATAATTTGCTATAAATATATGTGAATAAAAGATACGTACATCAAGTCACATAATTATTACTTACAAATGTGATCGATTTGCCATCAAACGGACCAACATATTGTTGGGCGCGTGCGGAAGCGTTTGCCAACCCACCTGACCAAAACCAACTCCCGTCTAACGGACACTAAGCATAAGATGAAGACAAGTATATGACGATGACGTACGTCACCTGGACATGTTCCAACCTTTAATAACTCAGATAAAATTACAAGATTGACAAAACTCACGTTGAACCTTTTGCCCTAAAAGGTTCAACACCCTCACCACTCTCAAGAAGAAAAACAGAAGATTACACAATCTCCCTAACCGAAGTTGACGACTCCTCGATTAGATCTTCTTCTTTCTTCTGTCTTGGATGGCGAAGACCTAAGAGCAAAGTACGAACTTTCTCTTAGATTTTCTTGTAGACAAGCACCATGAATCTTCACTTTTGTGCTTTGTGCTTATTCTTTGTGCCTTCACCCTCACCCCATATATATAGAATGCAAAAAATTATATTTTAGGTCATAATATGATTTCTTAATTTGGAAGCCCTCAAATAAGAATCATATTACACCTAAAATAGTCCATCAATTATCATATTTTAGATCATAATAGGATTTCCTAAAATAAGAATTCTATTATATCTAAAATAGCAAAATACCAATTATGGACATCCGAATCTAATCAAATTAAATATTTAATAAGATTTAGATTTTACAAGTATGTTGTTACCAAATCCAGACTGGACTCCAACAATCTCTCCCTCCAGTCTGATGAGAGGGTATTGACCCCATGGGTTCTCAACTGGACTCCATGCCTATCGTTCCACGACAGAATTCATGCTCCCACATGCCACTAATCTCCGATCCCCCGAGTTGCTTTTCATCTTCCTTTGTCTCCAACTCCTCGACTGTCATGTCGACGCTAGCTACCATACGTAGCACCTCCTGCACCACTGGGATCATGTCGATATCAATGACACGACCAAGACCGAAGTCCCTGACGATCAGTCTCACCGTAAGTCTTGGATGCTTGTCTCCGACTTTCGTCTTCCACCGAAAAGTGTTAACGTTCCGACGAGCTTCTTCACCTCGGCTGACCCAACCAAGCGAATGGTGCGGTTCTCACTAGATTCTAACTCCTGAATCTGCCCACCGTCATGTCCGAACTTGAAGCTCCCCCATTCACATGCGTCCTCGAGCAGAATATCACGTACTGTGCATGCCGTCGATGACTCACAGCTCTCCTTGAACTGTGTGAATGATGATGCTCTCGCCTTAGATTGAGTTTGCTACAAAACTTGATCTCCTCCCTGGCTTCGAACTGCTGAAACCGATGTCGCTCCGTAAAGATTTGGCAAACTACCTGTCGCCAAATCTGGATCTGTAGAGCAACCCCCACCTGGAGACCCACCAGTTGTCATGGGACTGACAGACTGACCCTCAATCTTTGACTCATCATCATCCGTCGCTTTGTCTCAACGAACCGAATCCTCCGTAACCCTCAAAGCATCTAGAAGCCCCTACTCAGCAAGTTTTCGACGATCTACCTCCTGTCGAACATCCCTCGAGCCTCCATCCGGTGTCTGTGGCCTGCATGTACATCTCAGCGGCTTGAGCCTGTACATGCCACAACACAAATCTCTCCGAGCTAGCTGTTGGAAACCCTTCGCAAGCATCCAATCTTTGCTCACAAATAGACTGCGACAGCCATCATCTGCCAGCCTCCCTACCGAAACTAAGTTGTAGCGTAAACTCGGTACATGTCGCACACCCCTGAGGTCGAATTTTTACCAAACTTCATCGTCAAGTGCACATCACCGATGCCTACAACTGCGGCCATCCCATTATCGTCCATATTCACACGTCCAAACCTGCCGTCGCGATATGACGTAAAGATCCTCCTATATGGAGTGGCGTGATACGATGTCCCCATGTCCATGACCCAGTCGCCATCATGACACATGTCATAAGGTTCCTTTGCATCGGTTGCTGCGATAATGATATCTCTCATTGCTGTGAGATCTTCCTTATCATCCTTGCCTTTGTCCTTGTCAGCTTTGAGATTCATGCAGTTACTCTTGATATGAGCCCTTTCGGCACAGTAATAGCAGTCCTCCTTGCGGTCCACAATCGCAAGATCCCGAGAACTCCCCTTGTCCTCGCCTATGACTTGGGTCTTCCCCTTCCGTAGGAAGTCACTAAAGCGGACTCCTGTGACGATTCCACTTGCTTGCGCCGGACCTCCTCATTCAACAAGCTACTTTTGTCTGCCTTCATCATGACAACTCCATTAGACGCGGAGTTGCTCACCGACACCACCGACGTCTCCCAGTTTTTCGGCAGAGAACTTAAGAGCAGTAGGGCCTGAAGCTCATCAACAATCACTATATTCATCGCAGACAGCTGATTGATGATATCCTGAACCTCGTTCAGATGTTGTGTCACTGGGGCACCCTCCGTGTACTTCGAATTAGCGAATAAGAAATGCCTTGTTGCCAGCCGTCTTCCTTTCGTACAACGAATGCAGCTTCTTTCATAATGCTTTTGTCGAACTCTCCATGGACACGTGGTGAAACACTGAATCATCCAATCATTGGCGGATGAATCCAACGGCCTTCCAATCCAGTCGTTTCCAGTCTTCAGTAGCTTTGTCCGTTGGCTTTACACTGTCGCCCTCCAACGGACCATGCAAGTCCTTGCACCAGAGTAGATCCTCCATCCTTGGCTTCCAAATCGTCCAGTTTTTTCCTGTGAGGGTGATCATATGAGTGTTCATCTGCTCTGTAAACATGGTTGCCAGAACCTCCAAAGCTCTGATACCAATTGTTGGGCGCGTGCGGAAGCATTTTCCAATCCACCTGACCAAAACCAAATCATGTCCAAAGGACACCAAGCACAAGATGAAGACAAGTGGCGGTGACGTACGTCACTTGGACAAATCCCAACATTTAATAACTTAGATAAAATTACAAGATTGATAGAACTCACGTTGAACCCTTTGTCCTAATATGTTCAACCCCCTCACCACTCTTAAGAAAAAAAATAGAAGATTACAATTAAGATCAGTCACCAACCCGTAGCAATCTTTCTAACCGAAGTTGTCGACTCCTCGATTAGATCTCATTCTTCCTTCTGTCTTGGATGACAAAGTCCTAAGAGCAAAGTACAGACTTTCTCTTTAATTTTCTTGTGGACAATCACTCGCAAATCTTCATATTTGTGCTTTGTGCTTATTCTTTGTGCTTTCATCCTCACCATATATATATATATATATATATATATATATATATATATATATATATATATATATATATATATATATATATATATATATATATATATATATGATGAGAAAAATCATATTTTAGGTCATAATATGATTTCTTAATTTGGAAGCCCTCAAATAAAATCATATTACATCTAAAATAGTCCATCAATTATCCTATTTAAGATCATAATAGGATTTCCTAAATTAAGAATCCTATTATATCTAAAATAATACAACACCAATTATGGACATCCAAATCTAATCAAATCAAATATTTAATAAGATTTGGATTCCACAAGTATATTGTTACCAGATTCAGACTGGACTCCAACACATATTAGATCTACCGATAAAATGACATATTCAAGAAGAACATTTACAAAGATGCCGTCGAACTCGAGTAACTCTTTTGTGGTTACTGCAAAAAAACATAAGGCGCCTAATAACGGAAGATCGGTGATCAAAACATGGAGACATATTATTTCTTTTATTTATAAAAAATGATAAGAGTTTGGGATAATATTATTTTTTTAATTTATAAAAAATGACAAGAATTGGAGGCAATGGGTCGCCCGTAACTTTGTATGAATTGGGGTTATAAAAAATTGATAAGAATTGGAGGCAGTGGCTCGTCGGATATCTTCAAAAAAACACATTTACAAAGATGCCATCAGTTTGAATTATAATAGTACAACTTTTTTTTTAATTTCTATTTTGTTGACAAGTCGCATGTGAATTCACAGACCGGAAGTGGTCTCTATCCACGCGCATAATACCCCCTACAACGTCATGCTTCGCACATGAGCTTAAGAAACACGCAATTCAATGCGGCCGCCAACTTTTAATAAAACCTTATCTAATCCGAACCGGCTTTGGCTCAAGCAATGTTTGAAAAATCAGACCGGATATGGATCCGGTCAGAACACTAGATTGGACCTAGGGCCGGCCCTAACCCAGGGGGCCAGGGCGACAGTCCAGGACCCCATAAAATTTGAAGGCCCAATATATATATATATATATATATATATATATATATATATATATATATATATATATATATATATATATATATATTTATGATTTTGTATCGAAATAGAACTAATTTGTAATATTATCCTCCTTTATCACAAACAATTTTTGTGTAGTGTTAGTATGGTAAACTTGCACACTAAAAATCCTGGGTTCAATTCTTGGATGTAACATTTTTTAAAATTTACTTTTAGTTCTATTTTTTTTGTTATATATAGGTCATATTTTAAAAGTTTGCTTAGGGTTCCCATGAACTCAGTCGGCCCTGATTGGACCTAATCGGTCCAACCAACATGTGTTATTCGGATTGTATCACTTATAGGATTTTACAATCTTAGATTAACAACTATCTATATACTATTTAGAAGTTATGCATGTTTAGTAGAATTAGTAAAAAAAAAAGTAAACATTTTAATTTGATTGCATGTAAATTCCAAATAAAAATCAAAAGTCAAGGTCAACCGGTTCAAAACCTATCTGGGTCATACGGTTCGGTGGTCCGACCAGCCTGATCAGCCGGGCTGATCGAAGTTTTCGAAAAAAAATATGTATATGCCATTTAGATAAGTGTTACGATAAGTCAATAAATTTAAAGATATTATTATTAAATTATATAAATGATACTCAATTTATAAATAAATGTATCAAATGTCCGAGGCACTGGAATAACAAAACATAGTGATCTTTTCCGAGAGAAAAGAGCATGATAAACAAGGGTTGAGATTGAAAGATAGGAATAAATCGAATGGCTAAGAATGATACGTGTCGAAGATTTGCCAATGAGAAGCTTCGCGTCGGAGATCATACAAGTTTTGCCAATGAGAAGCTTCGCGTCGGAGATCATATATATAATTTACATAAAAAATGCAACTAAAATACAATTTACAAAAATGCCATCATCATCAATATATAATGTACAAGTATCTTCTCTTTTTTTCCACATATGAGTTCACAGACAGGAACTGGCCTCTATCTGTCCTTCAACATGCACAAGATTCCCTTCCGTACCCCCCCACCCCCCCAAAAAAATAAAAATAAATAAAGGAACAAAAATACAAACAAACCACTATTTCTATTCAAATCATCTCATCCATTTTAATTCTTCGAATCTCTGACCTAACCCTCCCCCATATTGTCAATATTACGTACAAGTTCCTCGCCCTTTCTGCCCAATCACCTGCGGCCACGTCATCTGTTGGTCCACCGCATCCTCGAGCACCTCGTGGCACAGACAAGTCCAGCTCCTCGCACGTCGTTGCCAGCTGTCCCCCGTTGGCTTCTTGCCACTACCAAAATACACTAAATTAGCGATGGATATTTAGCGACGGAAGTTTTCCGTCGGCGTTAGCGACGACTTCGTGGCCGCTCGCCAACTGATTACCGACCACACGCCTTTGCCATTTTTATTTTAATTTTAGGGGGAGGAAAGGTCGCACATCCGTCGCTAGACTGTCGGAGTTATAGCGATGGATTTACAGTCGTCGCTACGCAGTCGATTATTTGGCGGGAATTGTGTAGAGAATTGACGGGACATACCTTCGACGACTTAGCGACGGATATTCAGTCGGCACGTATCAAACAGGGCGACTACTGGGCGACGGATTTTATACGTCGCTAGTCCGTCGCTATATTTACGTACCAGACTTTAAATGAAACGACGGAAGGAACTTTTCGCATTCCCCCCAAATTGACTCTCTTTCCTCTCTCTCTCTCTCTGTCGCCGGTGTCGGCTTCGGTGATCGGCGTCGGTGTCGTCGTCGGCGTCGGCGTCCTCTCCTCTCTCTCCCGAAGGTAACCCCCTCTCTCTCTCTCTCTCTCTCTCTCTCTCTCTCTCTCTCTCTCGCGGTGTCGTATAGGGGCTGGGCGGCGGGCTTGGGGCTGGGGCGTCGGGGTCTGGGCGGCTGGCTTGGGTCGGGGTCTGGGCGGAGGGCTTGGGGCGGGGGCGTCGGGGTCTAGGAGGCGGGCTTGGGGTTGGGGCGTCGGGGGCTGGGCGGCTGGCTTGGGTCAGGGGCTGGGCGGTGGGCTTGGGGCGGCAGCGTCGGGGGCTGGGCGGCTGGCTTGGGACGGGGGAGTCGGGAGCTGGGCGGCTGGCTTGGGTCGGGGTCTGGGCGGTGGGCTTGGGGCGGGGGCGTCGGGGTCTGGGAGGCGGGCTTGGGGTTGGGGCGTCGGGGGCTGGGCGGCTGGCTTGGGTCGGGGGCTGGGCGGTGGGCTTGGGGCGGCGGCGTCGGGGTCTGGGAGGCGGGCTTGGGCTGGGGCGTCGGGGGCTGGGCGGCTGGCTTGGGTCGGGGGCTGGGCGGCGGCGTCGGGGGCTGGGCGGCTGGCTTGGGGCGGGGGCGTCGGGGGCTGGGCGGCTGGCTTGGGTCGGGGGCTGGGTGGTGGGCTTGGGGCGGGGGCTTCGGGGTCTGGGAGGCGGGCTTGGGGCTGGGGCGTCGGGGCTATTTGCAACCGACGCACAGCCATAAGCACTCTTCATAACCGGCGGTGGGCTTTGGTCGGGGGCGGCGGGTGGCTTTGCTTCTCAAATTCATCTGAGTTTATATATTGGCTAAATAATGTGTTATCCATATTGGGTGTTCCATTAGTTTGGTGGTGTTTGAATTAGTAAATGTGAATATGGGGTTTGGATTCATGGTGTATATGTTCACTGTCTCAAGGACAGTGCGAGTTCTATCAGTTGTGTGCTTCTGTGTAGATGTATATATCTATACATCTAGCTGTGATATACATATGTGTATATGACAATCTCAGTTAGCGACGGACTAGTTACCGATTAGCGACGGATATTTCCAGCTCCATTTGTATTAATCTACGGTACGACATGGTGATCAGGACATAGTCCCTGCAGCCATTCGACTGGCGAGGCAGAAACTATGTAGTCGTAGATAAAGTTGACTGTCCTCCGACCCTCATCCCTCAGCAATGATGATACGACAACCTATCACTATATCTTATATAGTAGTAGATGATGTCTTAGTATTACATTATGTGAGTTCATCTTGATTCTGTTACATTCTTCAGATACTAGATACGATAAGAACATATACTACACCATATGTACAGAACATAGATGATTCACACTAATGTATGCTTGAATGAATCTTGGGTTGTGTTCTGAGCCATCCGTTCTCACACTTGGCAAAAAATCGAATTTTTTATACTTTATCGGCTTTCGAAAATGTACTCAAATTACATGATGGTTCCTTTAGTTAGCTTGCTTATGTTACAATTATATTATTTGTGACTATCGATCTTACCAGATGGCACCCATGACCCGAGGAGCGGCACGTCGTTTGAAGAAAATAATGAATGCTGAGGTGGCTCCTCCTACAGTTGAGGAGGAAGTGGCACCGGTTGCTAGTGAGACCGGGAGTTCTATTCATCCAGCACCGGTATCTTGTGAGACCGAGAGTTCTCTTCATGCGGTCCTTGCAAGGGACGACATCTCTCCTCGCGCCAAAAATCTCGCTTTTTCGAGGTGGTTGCGTGAACGTATCACTGAGCGTTTGCTTGAGCAGCGTGGTTCTTATTAGCTATTAGTACTTATTTGTATTGGACTATTTGTATTGGGTTGTTTTTGTATTATACTATTTGTATTGGACTACATATATGAATTAGAACTGTGTCAATCTCTGGATTGTATTGGACTACGACATGGTGATCAGGACATAGTCCCTGCAGCCATTCGACTGGCGAGGCAGAAACTATGTATCCGTAGATAAAGTTGACTGTCCTCCGACCCTCATCCCTCGGCAATGATGATACGACAACTAACAAGAGAGAATACTCTGAGAGATCCATCTGAGTATGACGTATACTCTGAGAGATCACCTTTACAAGAATGATATCAGTAGTGGGATTGAGTGTTGGAGGAGATATTATCAGAGTATACGTCCTACTCAGATGGGTCTCTCACCGTTACTATTTTTTTCTGACAGCAAGGTGGATGTGCTCCGTCAACAGATTCTTGCTCCGAGCCAAAACTTTGCCCCGGAGCTCAAGTGGACATCCTTCGTGTAGAGCTCGAGTGAGAGGTTCCTGACAGCATGGTGGTCTCCTTTGTCAAAGTATCCGTGCTCGTCTCACAACCAATGTGGGACGAGCACGGATACTTTGACAAAGGAGACCACCATGCTGTCAGGAACCTCTCACTCGAGCTCTACACGAAGGATGTCCACTTGAGCTCCGGGGAAAAGTTTTGGCTCGGAGCAAGAATCTGTTGACGGAGCACATCTACCTTGCTGTCAGAAAAAAATAATAACGGTGAGAGACCCATCTGAGTAGGACGTATACTCTGATAATATCTCCTCCAACACTCAATCCCACTACTGATATCATTCTTGTAAAGGTGATCTCTCAGAGTATACGTCCTACTCAGATGGATCTCTCAGAGTATCCTCTCCGGTTGGGTTTGTTCTGAGCCATCCGTTCTCACACTTAAAATACATATGAATTAGAACTGTGTTTTGTATTTTCGGCGAACCCAGGGATTTGATTCTGTATTTTGGTTTCTGTATTTTGGCTCCAGCTCCATTTGCATTAATCTACGGTACGACATGGTGATCAGGACATAGTCCCTGCAGCCATTCGACTGGTGGGGCAGAAACTATGTAGCCGTAAATAAAGTTGACTGTCCTCCGACCCTCATCCCTCGGCAATGATGATACGACAACCTATTACTACACTACGCCAAAACATGCATTTTTCGACAGTCCAAAACTGTCGTAAATCACATTAAACGACAGTTTTGGACTGTCAGAACATCCGTCGTTAATAGCGCGTCCCAAAATTTAAACGACAGTTTTGGACTGTCGTTTCATAGATGTATAAAACGACAGTTATTATCTGTCAAATAAAAACAACGGACTAAAACTGTCAAATAACATATAACTTGGTTTCCCACTAATTTTTCTTTTTCAACAGGTAAGATATGTCATTTTTTTAAATACAAAATTAAAAAAATTTCATTCCATTGATATCAAATCTATTTAAACCTGTTTATCCTCTATATAAAACTGAAATACACCTGACAATAAAATTTCATATAAACATCGACAATCATCAACAATGAAAAAACTTAATCAAATTTGCATTAACTAATAAACGTATCGAGTTTACATAGCAATTTCCACAAAAAAAACAAAAATTTACTCCAATATTGCTAGCTCACAACGGTTTCATTCTCATGATGAACAAAAAATATGTTATTGCTAGCTTACAATCTCAAGTGCAGTACAAAAAAGAGAACTTTAAAACCTCACAAACTGAACTGAATATTTTGGCCAATTAATCATTTCGCCAATAGTAATATCCTCAAACTTTCCGTCTCTATCGAACATCTCATTGCCATCAAAAACGTCATCGACAATGATGTTATAAGCTTCATCATTCAATGGTGCATCTGTATTCACACGTCCTATAGCAATGGCTTTCTTTCTAAAATTCTTCAAAAGATAAGTCTTTGTGGGCAATGTAGCTTGATCATGTCCCTGCATACAAACATAAGAAAAAAAACATTAAGTATAGAATAGTTCTCGATCCTCCATAAGTATTAGGATGTACAGAAAATATTATCTAAGGAAAAAATGGGTTACTGCATAATTTGGATGTAGACCTTGAATTTTTATTTTTGATTTACTTTGAACATGAGTACAAGATAATTACTAACACATGGTAAAAATAAGGTTTTACTTTGATTTAGGATTTAAACGCTAATTAGCCCAAACAATAATGTAAGTGGGAGCATTTTCAAGTTATACGACTTCAAGGTAAATAATCAAAAGTTGGATAGAATGATTTACTTGACACATGAATCAAAAAACAAGATCGTGCATAGCCAAAAGCATAAAGGTGGCCCAACACTTAGGTCCTCATTGCTGTCCATATTTTATTGTAAAATGAAATTGATGCATTCATGGTGTATGACATGTTCATAGAGGCAGTTGAGCATTCTACCACCATAGGTTGTCTCTAGGCTGATGGCTGAGCGGTCGATAACCATATTATGGAGAATTGATCATGAGTGTATAAAATTCTACTATATATGAGATAAATTTCTTCTACTATGTGCGCCGAGTTAGACCAATAAAATATCAGGCCACAAAATAATACTGCATTTAGGATATGAGGTCACGAAGTAATACTACATTTAGGACAAATTTCCCTTGCTGACAGGATGAAGAAAGACATTTGCTATCAAACATGCTTAATACTAGGCAACAAGGCTTCAGAAAAATTAGAATCATGCAAATTTTGTTTAAACTAACCAAAAACACAGACATTTCTGCACTTACTCTAGCCCGAAAAAAGTAAAAAAAAAAGTAAACAGAAAAGCTGAAAAAGCATCAAACTGCTATTTACCATGTATTCAAACAATAAATGAAATTTTAGGCATGCACCATGGATAAGCAATGAGCAGCTACTATAGGCAAACTGGAATCTTCTTGTAAATATCTATCTAAGCAATCAAGACAGAAAAGAAAAACCCATTTGCCACAAGTAATCACTCAGGTACTCTATAGGCAAATAAGACCCATAACTTATTTCCCACAAGCAACAATAAAATTCTCTAGTCATGCACTATCAATAAAAAAATGAGAAATTTTGACGTGGATTATGAAACTGTGATGTATAACAATCATATATAACAAACAGACAAGACTCACCACAGATGGACTAGGATTGTGAAACTGTGATGAAGATTGATTTGATCTAGGAGTGTTAGCCTGCAGCTTGCAAGGAAGCTACTGTTTCTTCAAGATTCTCTATCCGATTTAGCAAAGCGTCATTTTTTTGCTTTTCTCTACGAGCAATCTCCCGGCTTGCAGCTGAAGCACGAATCTCCGTCTTTGAAACACCTTGACCCGTTCCATGTACATAACCCTTACCATCAGGCCTAATACCTAAGCAATTTTCAAAAGAAGAGGAAGTAATTATATAGTATGAACTTGTAACAAATTATAAACAAACATGAAAATTAATTAGAATCCCACAAACCATTGCAACATCATCATTATCCAAATCTTTCTCTCCTAAGTAGGGATCTTCATCTATAAGCCTTTTAATTTTTTCCTACAAGATAAAAATATGACAAATATGGCTATTAAGATGTAAAAAAATAGGAGAATAAACAAATAATTTATACGAGAAGAAACAAATCAGTTGTAAAATTAGGCAAAATTTAAGATGTAAAAAAATAGGAGAATAAACAAATTATTTAGACCATATTTTTATTCAAGCATCTCGCAAGACATCACTAATGGAAATCAGGACTTGTCATCAGTCTAAACTAGGCATATGGTAAAGTATCGGATGATTCAGGACCTCTCATTTGATTAGAAAATAGTTTAACAAATATTGGTACCCAATGACAAAAATACAACATGCAATCTACTGTAACAGAAGTTAAATAACAAATAAATGAACCTAATAGTCATGCAATAACCAATATAATTGTTCAACTGAAAACATACTCATATTCTGTGATGTAAGTCCTGACAATTGCATATGGGATATGAAGATTGGAGTCTAAGTTCTGACAGTCAGATATACAAATTCGAGTTGCAAAAATAGATTAGTAGACATTTAGGGTGATACTACTTCAATAGTGCGGGCAAATTGGGTGTACTATTGGTGCGACGCTACTTCAACAGGACGAGCAAATTATAGGAACTGGAGAGAACATAGATGCAGGAAACGTCTATTAACCATATTGTTGGTGAATGCCCTGGAGTTTCATCTCAAATAGGTCTAGAAATGTTGGTGGAAGCAGCTAATTATAGAAACTCACTGGATCTAATCCCCAAACATGGTAGAGTAGAAAATGGAGAGCAAAAGTAAAATAACGTATCCTGTTTCACAGACATCCTCTACTTAATCTAATCCCCAAACAAACTTTGGTTCAAGACTTTACAATCAATCTCTGGGTCAATTTCAATCAACAATCAACAGATTCAGTAGTTTTGAATAGATTCAGTGACATTCATGAACTTTTGAGATATTTCACAATTTAGGCCAATAGATGACAAATGATGATCCCAACCTTCTTCTTTAGGGCCTGTCAATTGTTCCGAATGCTACAAAGGCCAATGGAGCCTTGGCACTAAAGACCACCTCCAAAAAGAGTCTGGGATGGCATATGGACAAAGATGTCCATCGTTCATGGTCATCATGGCCAAACTAATTGTCATGCATGTCAAACAGGGCATTAACCACTACTGGCGTGGGCAGTGATCAGTGTCCAGACATTGCCTCAGCGTGTAACAGTGTAAGAGCGGCAATACACATTTAACTTCTCATATCTTTTAGTAATTGCAATACACATTTAACTTTAATCATCATTTGGGAAAAACCAACAGATCCTAACACTGAAACAGCAAATAGGTCAATTTCAGACGAGTTAATGATCAAAAATATGTCAGTTGGCACATACTGGCCTATATTAGCCATTTTTCTTCTGTAACTTTAGACCAAAATTCAGTCATGTTTTAATCAGATGGCAAGAGCCTTCTATTAACCAAATAGGTCTTGTTGGCAAAACCAACAGATCATATGGGAAAAACCAACAGATCCTAACACTGAAACAGCAAATAGGTCAATTTCAGACGAGTTAATGATCAAAAATATGTCAGTTGGCACATATTGGCCTATATTAGCCATTTTTCTTCTGTAACTTTAGACCAAAATTCAGTCATATTTTAATCAGATGGCATGAGCCATCTATTAACCAAAAAGGTCTTATTGGCAAAACCAACAGATCATATGGGCAAAAAACATTGATTAGCCTATTCCAAACATAACCAGATAGTATTTTCTTGACATGGTAAAAAACATGGAACAAGATCCTTTTGAACTTGGGTTTATTATTGATTTATTATCTAAACAAGAAATAGTTAAGGATTTAAAAATAAACAAATAAAGGAAAATAGCAATTAAACTGAGAACTATGAGTTAAGATGTATTTCTTCTAGAGTTAGCACTTAGCATCTGTTTTATTTCACAAGAAGAACCATTCTAGTAATTATTACTCTAGTTGAAGGAAAGAACATGTCATTTCATGCAGAAAACAACCCAAAAGACCATAGTACTATGGTTCTCGCCCAAGTTCCAAGATTTTAACACTTGAACAAGCAAAACATATGCATTTGAAGTAAACTATGTTATATAATTTGATGATACTGCTTCTACAAACTTGCCTTACTCTGCTGATCACTCATGACTTAAAGACACTTAATTAGTTATGCACCATCAGAACCATATAGATGAATACTCTACTGTCAACTTGAGTACTTCAGGTGTTGGATGGAACAGCCATAAGACGGTACATAACAAAGAAGTCAATGGTTGTCCCAGTTAACTCATAACCTAGAACTTCATTGGTTATAAACAGATATACAAATCAGCTAAAAGGATATCGAGTATTTGACATTATTATCACCATTATACAAACCTTCTGCCATCAGAATGGTTTCAGCTAGGGAGCATATGTTTTTTGTGAATTGATAAATTCTTTATTTCATGTAATGCATAAAACAACCAATCAAGTGAACAAGATTATGCTTTATGATGCATCTGGATGCACACACATATTGCGACCAATTTTTGAAGAAGAAATTTCCCTCTTTTAGTTAAGGCTAATTCCTCCTTAATATTAAAAAAAGACCACATCCTTCTTTAAAACCTCAAGCCACAATTAACATTGCACCTGGATGGAAATGATGCAACATGCCGTTACTGAGTGACATCCCAACATGTATTTGGTAAGGATTTGTATCATAGAGATTCAACAATGTTTTACACTGGTTGGATGGATATAGACTGATACAATTTTTTGGAAAGAAACTAACTCGAAAGAAACTAACTCCTAAGTTTTAAATTGATCAATTTTAAGTTTTAACCATTGGCCTATATCGATGTGATATAGACTGATACAATCTGCATGATGGTAGCGGCTGATATGTGTCCATATTGTGTCTCTGTCCTACAGTCTCCGCCCATATGCAACATTAGAAAATAGAAAAAGATGTGAAAACTGAACCTTCGTAGCATTGTGAAGTCATACAAATTAGCTCACCTTAACACTTTTCCATGTCTTCTTTGATAATTTTTGGAATTCGTCTCCAATCATCAATTCCAGGTGGATAATGTGCTTTTGCTATCTTTCCCACAGCCGATGAAAATTGTGTTGATCTAATATCCACAGGTTGTCCATACTCATTAAATATTATTATCTTTTGTGTACCTACGAACAAATTCTAATATTAGGCCTAATAGTTATCAACATGATACTTAAAACTAAGAAAACAAACACAAAAACAACCACCTGATTGATTTTGTGGACTTGTGTTTCCTTGACTCCCACCCGATTGATTTTCTATAATTGTGTTTCCTTGACTCCCATCTAAAACGTGATTGCCGTCAACATGATTTTCTATACTTGTATTTCCAACATTGTTTACTCGATTTACTCCATCACTTGACATAATGAAACTAAGAAAACAGACACAAACATCATCAAATAACAAACTAAAAAGTATCATCACATTAATATTTACTAAGATAAAAAAAAGGGAAAACTAAAAAGTATCATCACAGTTTTTTCCAAACCAATCAGTACTCGGTTCATTTCAACAAAAAAAGGCAAACATCTGAAGTTTGTAGCATACAAAAACAGAATTCGCAGATGAGATGGAGACGAAGTAATAAATAACAGTGTTCCAGAAAAAAGGATTAAACACGATTAATAAGGCTCAGTAATATCCTCTTAATCCAATTAATCAGATGGCGGTTAATCGAAAATTCCTACAGGCCTCGTAATTATGGTTGAATCGTTCCACTTATCTCAATGATCAGTAACCAGCCATGGACCAAAAAGATAATGTAAACGGTTAAATATAACATAGATGGTCGGTGTAAGAAGGCAAGCAATGGATGAAGGCAGAAAACAAATTGATACTAGCATGTGACCAAAACAGAACTTAATTCGAACAGAACTTCATGCTAATTACTATCCAAAATTTATTCACGACAAAAATGCTACTTCAATTCAAACAGAACTTCATGCAGGATTGCTATAATTAGTAATTATCTGTACATAAACATACAATTCTCGTATGAATTTTACTGAGCTGTACCTTTGTATAATGATATGTCAATGTATTTGTTGTCTTTGTTGAAGTAGCCTAATGGTTTGAAGATACGGGCACTGCTTGTAATGCCCCGCCCCGCACGGCGCATTACGCTGAAACATTGACTCAGCGAGTCGCGTTGACCCAAAGAAATGTATCGATGCAAAACGATACGAAGAGTTAAGTTGTCCCGAGCAATGCATCGAACTAAGTCGATGCGAAGAGTTACGTCGACCCGAGTAATGCATCGGACTATGTCGATGCGAAGAGTTGCCTTGTCCAAAAGAATGCATCGAGTTGAATTGATGCGAAGCGCCGCGTTGTCCCGAAGGATGAGTGCGTTGAATCGGCTCGAAGATTCTAAGAAATCGAATCGACCAAGGCGCAAGTCCGAATCGATGCAAGTAATGATTTTAGTTGGTTTCGTGTGCAGGTTAAACTTTGACGTGAAAATATTAGAGGTCGAGCTTTGGCAATATTTAGTAAGGGGTCCGCGAAATCAAATCGTCGCCTTGCGACGGGCCGAGACTTGGGCACACTAAGGCAAATCGGACGTATCGACTCAAGGTGGGAGGATTGACTTCTTTTTACTCCTTCATTCGATAAGTCGAATATATCATTGTATGCTAAGTTAACCTATCGACGTCACGGGCGTGGTCCGATCGGGATAAATCATAGTGTGAGTCGAACACTAAGTTAGAACAATCGGAATGAAACGTGTATCAAATGCACGAGTCGCTATAGAACATTGGATATCGCAAAGGCGAGCGCCTCGGTGCGCAAGCCGCAAGAACATGGGATAACTGTACTCGGCGAGTGCCTTAGTGCACGAACCATACCGTGCCTTCGAGCACGAGTTAGAACGTCTAGAACATTGAAAGACAATAGGCGAGCGCCCGAGCGCGCAAGCCTCGAACATTGAATGCTAAGTTATAGAACATGGGGATACGGTCGAAACGTGCCTACGTGCACGGGATAAATAAAAGATGGCTTCGTTGCGAGAGAATACAGTTATGGCATGAATGTGGCAGAACTGTCGGATATGACATGGTGCCTCGAAAGGTGTTCGAGACCTTCGGATCGTTCGGTTGACGAGCATTGAGTTGAGGCACGATGCCATTGAACCATTGAAACGAAGTATGAAACGTAAGAACACAGAAAGTTAACGGAAGATACGCGAGATGATAAAGTCCGAGTCTTGGACTCAAGGCTATGCTTGGTTGTTTGAATGATAGTGCGTTGCATGGTCGAATGGGATGGACTTGAGATAATTGCGATGATATCTTCCGTGCACGGAACGTTCCCTCCGAACGGGCGCACCGGGGCACCGGAACCGTTCGGCCTAGGAGGGATGTTAATCTTTGATAGGCGCACATCTGCGAAGTCCGATTAGCACTCGGTCGTAAATGTGAGAAGCCGCAAATGATGGTAGGCACGCGGTAAGTTTCGGTTGTTGGGATAGCAACCCAACCCGTGAAACGTCGGGCTACCCAAATTCGATTTCGAGAGAGAAAAGAAGGAGAGAAAAGAAAGTAAGGAATAATAAAAGAGAAACTCCTTTAGTCCATTCCGGCGCGGATACGCCCACGACCTTCATATAGTTAAGGAACGATGGGTTGAAAGTGTAGGCGCAGATGCCTCCCGCATAGAGATCCTGCTTAGAGATGCACATATAACATGACAGGGAAGAAATGCGGCGTATTCACCTTGCGTCGGTGCAAGGGCGAGTGCGTCGACTTGGTAAGAAGTCGCGCCACGAATCAAACACGAGATTGCTTGTTTGCTTGCCTACTCAATTCGATAACATGCTGCTATGATAACATGCTTTACGCTTTCGAAGATGCCATGAAATTGACCCTAAGGAGAACATAGCAAGATCATAAGCTAAGTTGCATGATTCAACGTAAATATTAAAATGTTGGTTTTGGAAAGAAGATCTTTGCTTCAGTATATGCGAGGACGAACGTACTGATCCCCCACCAGCTTCATGCAGGGTGCAGGGAATGAATGGCTCGCGGCGAAGCGATGCTTGAACGTGTTGAGGCTTGAAATACCGAAGCGCTTTGAAGCGTGCGATCGCATTAACGCTCGGACTACGCAGCTGGATTGATGCGGCCGAGATATAGAAGGCATGATGTATGGAACGGTGAAATCCTTTGTGGGTAAGAGAGAACCTGAGTGTTGTAGCCAAATCTGGCATATATTGTTAGGCTATCGAAAGCCTTTGTAATCTCAATTTCGGATATCAATAAAGAGAATTGTTTCATATACTCTGTTTCCTTTCGTTGTTAATATCGAATCTAAAAGATAACCATTTGAGAACTTGTCATCTTGCCTTGCACGAGCGTAACTCCAGGCTCGTGCGGCATCACGCCCCCTGCGAGGACGATGATTCGGGTGATTCCGGGTCGAGGAGTGACAAATTGGTATCAGAGCTCTAGGCTCAATTTTCTCTGGACGATCGCTTCATTACAATTCGAAAAAGTTGCCCACCACCACTTGATATCACTCTTGACTCTACTCGATGCCGCACTGGATGTTCCATACAATAAGTCTAATACATATCGTGAAATTTTGCCGCATGTGTTTTGGAAATTTCATGATGTTTGCTAAGAAAGTCGCGAAGGGTATATTGCATTGAATGCAACGAGCCGTAGAAATATTAGTTGCTACAAGCGCAACAAATTGTGAGATACGATTTGAGATGTTGTCGCAATGTAACATGTTGAATGGGAAATAAAACGATGCACGAAGTGCAACGAGTTAATGGGAATATGCGTTAAAATGAAAGTGAGAAGTGATAAGCCAATACCGAATGTGTTAAACGGATTGAGCGTTGACTTGGAAAGTCGAGAGTAAATCATTGCATGAGGTGCGGTAAATGTTGGAAATGATCGTTGCACGATGTGCAACGCGTATTGAAAGTAAAATCATTGCACGTGGTGCAACGCATATCAAATTAATCGTTGCATGAAGTGCAAAGGAAATTGGAAATAAATCGTAGCACAATGTGCAACGCGTATCGGAAGTAAAATTGTTGCACGAGGTGCAACGTATATCGAGATAAATTGTTGCACGAGATGCAACGTAAGGAAAGAATTGAAAGAATTGAAATCGTAAATCGATAGAACGAATCGTTCGGTTGCACACCAAACTTATGTTGGCAAACGAGAACATCGACCGAGTTGTGTCGCATGTGATAGAATCAATGTTACGGTTGTGATCGAGCACGATCACTGCGGAAATCGTGAGTCGAAAGAGATTGTCGGTTTATACTAAGTATAAGTGCGAGGGAAATGGCTTGAATTCCGAGTGGTATATGCCATACCACGTAGGCGATGAATGACTCGATTCCGAGTGGTATATGGTATAGCACTTGTGCGATAAATTTCATCGACGTGTTGTGAGAATTGCGGAAGGTTTGTCCGCAACGGACGGGGGAGTACCGAGACTCGATTGAAAATTTGTATGACGGTATGTTGGTGCAAGTGTTCTTCGAAAATCGGTTGGGACGATAAGACGAGACTCGTATCAATGAATGATACGTCGGACGAAAATGATAAGTCGGTCGGACGACCGAGACTAGCAAAACGATTATGCCTTGATACAATAATCGGATTGACGGGAAAGGGAAAACTCGAGCTTACAAATGAGTCGCACGACTTGCGATTTCGATATAAATGTTGGGCGATGCGAATTGTAATCGAATCGCACGATGTGCGACTTCGGTGAAGAGTTGGTTGACGTGAGAAATCGTGTCTAAGAAATAGTTGATTACGTTACAGCAAAACTCAATTGAGTATGACTGAAAAACACGCAAAACTTAGAGGGCGTGATCGTATAACTCGAGGGTTCGATGTTGGATAATCGGTAACTCAGTTACGCAATCAAAGTATAGCGGGATGCGGCGAATCGGAAAACAAGTTGATGTGTATGGAAAAGTTTGTTGCGAACTTGGAAGTATGCAATGCGAGTTAAGTTGACGTTGAAACGGATTCAAAGTTGACCCTTACGTTATCGAAATGGATACGGCGTATCGAGATCGATACGTAAGGAAACGTAAGCGATGTGAGAATATAAAATAGAGTGTGCCTCGTGCTATGAAATGTTGTAAGTAACGATACGAGAATGAACGAACTTGGTTGATCATGAACCTTGTGATTGATCAAAGACGAGACTATAAGTCATCGACGATTGCTCGATGCGTATAGCATCTCGTGTGTCGACCCGCGAATAAGATAGACTCGAACTCGATACGAGTAGATGTTTCATAAATTGCAAAATCATCGACGGTAGTGCATGACTTGACTCAGAGGATAGTTGCGCATCAGTTGCGCCGATAGAAATGGTTTTGTTCGGAAATTTGGATAGTCGCATAGAATCGTCGGAACGTGATTTGGCTCCGAAATAAGATATAGCATGGTTCGTATTAAACTGTCCTTCGTTAATGATCCACAATTATCGAGCGTAGCTTCGGGGCAGCTGACCCTAGAAGACTTGACCGCCAAATCAAATTGAATGCTGCAGACCGTAAGATGACCCATGCGATATCGCATATGGGATTGCACCGATAACAAACATAACACGGTGCATGTTGACGATAAGTCTAGGCGATCGGAAATTGTTGGAACAGCTTTCGATTGATAATGATGTAGCTTGATTTTGAGTATTCGTCAGATGAATACTCGAATAGTTATGTTGGTCGACGATCGAACTTGAAATTTACTAACGAACTTGGTGATGCGAGTAGGCGATTACGAGGAACGTGCTATGCACGAGAGGGAACGATAAGGGAATGACCTATAAGTCATGTCGTTAGATTCGGATTCACCTTACAATTGAGCTTGCGTGAATCGAACTTGTATTCGATGTTGCGAGACGGATAAGTTGGGAATTTGGCTAGTGAATTCCTACTCGTTAGGAAATCTAATGTAAGACGCGTCGGTAAGACTTTCGTGCTAAGGCGATCGTTGCCTTGAGCACTGTCGCTTTGATGTAAAACTTTCGTGTCGGATAGATTGTGGCCTTTGTGTAATATCAATTTAAAGTTGCGTCGGAAGAAGTTAAGCACGATGTCTGGAAAAGTAACCTAGCGGACGTAGCCCTGAATGTTGATGCATTTGCAAGTCAACAAAGGAAATCGTATCGAGATAAGTTGCATAGCCAGACTTCGAAATTAGTTGGGTAGCGACTTCGAACGCAAGGCGCTGCGAAGACTCGTTGTGATTGGATGCGCGACGGCTTGACGCGACGCATAGAGTTAGTAGTCCATATGAAACAAACGAAGTGAGATAAGTGATTTGGAATCGCGTCGCGTGTGGTAACCTTATTGAATGAATCACGTATGTATCGAATATACGTATGCGATGAAAAACTTCGAGAACGGTTGCTAAGGATAAGTCCGATCAAGAGTACGAAATGGCAAGCATAGGATTGAAATTTACCTGTCAGCTTTGTTCCAATTTGCTATGACTGGGCTTGGTCAAAATACATATATCTTCGGGACGCCTTGAATATAGGTACGAATCCAAATCGAGTTGTATCCAAATTCAAATCGAGCTGCAGGGATGACCTTGAAATGTTAATGGAAAGCTTGCGAGATATTATGAAATCGAACAACATTGGTGGGACGAGATCGTGAGACGATCTGTAAAACACTTAGGTAGAGTATTGGTTTTGGTTCGAGGACGAACCTTGTTTTGAGTGGTATATTCTGTAATGCCCCGTCCTGTACGGCGCATTACGCTGAAACGTTGACTCAGCGAGTCGCGTTGACCCAAAGAAATGTATCGATGCAAAACGATACGAAGAGTTAAGTTGTCCCGAGCAACGCATCGAACTAAGTCGATGCGAAGAGTTACGTCGACCCGAGTAATGCATCGAACTATGTCGATGCGAAGAGTTGCCTTGTCCGAAAGAATGCATCGAGTTGAATCGATGCGAAGCGCCGCGTTGCCCCGAAGGATGAGTGCGTTGAATCGGCTCGAAGATTCTAAGAAATCGAATCGACCAAGGCGCAAGTCCGAATCGATGTAAGTAATGATTTTAGTTGGTTTCGTGTGCAGGTTAAACTTTGACGCGAAAATATTAGAGGTCGATCTTTGGCAATATTTAGTAAGGGGTCCGCGAAATCAAATCGTCGCCTTGCGACGGGCCGAGACTTGGGCACACTAAGGCAAATCGGACGTATCGACTCAAGGTGGGAGGATTGACTTCTTTTTACTCCTTCATTCGATAAGTCGAATATATCATTGTATGCTAAGTTAACCTATCGACGCCACGGGCGTGGTCCGATCGGGATAAATCATAGTGTGAGTCGAACACTAAGTTAGAACAATCCGAATGAAACGTGTATCAAATGCACGAGTCGCTATGGAACATTGGATATCGCAAAGGTGAGCGCCTCGGTGCGCAAGCCGCAAGAACATGGGATAACTGTACTCGGCGAGTGCCTTAGTGCACGAACCATACCGTGCCTTCGAGCACGAGTTAGAACGGCTAGAACATTGAAAGACAATAGGCGAGCGCCCTAGCGCGCAAGCCCCGAACATTGAATGCTAAGTTATAGAACATGGGGATACGGTCGAAACGTGCCTACGTGCACGGGATAAATAAAAGATGGCTTCGTTGCGAGAGAATACAGTTATGGCATGAATGTGGCAGAACTGTCGGATATGACATAGTGCCTCGAAAGGTGTTCGAGACCTTCGGGTCGTTCCGTTGACGAGCATTGAGTTGAGGCACGATGCCATTGAACCATTGAAACGAAGTATGAAACGTAAGAACACAGAAAGTTAACGGAAGATACGCGAGATGATAAAGTCTGAGTCTTGGACTCAAGGCTATGCTTGGTTGTTTGAATGATAGTGCGTTGCATGGTCGAATGGGATGGACTTGAAATAATTGCGATGATATCTTCCATGCACGGAACGTTCTCTCCGAACGGACGCACCGGGACCGTTCGGCCTAGGAGGGATGTTAATCTTTGATAGGCGCACATCTGCGAAGTCCGATTAGCACTCGATCGTAAATGTGAGAAGCCGCAAATGATGGTAGGCACGCGGTAAGTTTCGGTTGTTGGGATAGCAACCCAACCCGTGAAACGCCGGGCTACCCAAATTTGATTTCGAGAGAGAAAAGAAGGAGAGAAAAGAAAGTAAGGAATAATAAAAGAGAAACTCCTTTAGTCCATTCCGGCGCGGATACGCCCACGACCTTCATATAGTTAAGGAACGATGGGTTGAAAGTGTAGGCGCAGATGCGTCCCGCATAGAGATCCTGCTTAGAGATGCACATATAACATGACAGGGAAGGAATGCGGCGTATTCACCATGCGTCGGTGCAAGGGCGAGTGCGTCGACTTGGTAAGAAGTCGCGCCACGAATCAAACACGAGATTGCTTGTTTGCTTGCCTATTCAATTCGATAACATGCTGTTATGATAACATGCTTTACGCTTTCGAAGATGCCATGAAATTGACCCTAAGGAGAACATAGCAAGATCATAAGCTAAGTTGCATGATTCAACGTAAATATTAAAATGTTGGTTTTAGAAAGAAGATCTTTGCTTCAGTACATGCGAGGACGAACGTACTGATCCCCCACCAGCTTCATGCAGGGTGCAGGGAATGAATGGCTCGCGGCGAAGCGATGCTTGAACGTGTTGAGGCTTGGAATGCCGAAGCACTTTGAAGCGTGCGATCGCATTAACGCTCGGACTACGCAGCTGGATTGATGCGGCCGAGATATAGAAGGCATGATGTATGGAACGGTGAAATCCTTTGTGGGCAAGAGAGAACCTGAGTGTTGTAGCCAAATCTGGCATATATTGTTAGGCTATCGAAAGCTTTTGTAATCTCAGTTTCGGATATCAATAAAGAGAATTGTTTCGTATACTCTGTTTCCTTTCGTTGTTAATATCGAATCTAAAAGATAACCATTTGAGAACTTGTCATCTTGTCTTGCACGAGCGCAACTCCAGGCTCGTGCGGCATCATGCCCCCTGCGAGGACGATGATTCGGGTGATTCCGGGTCGGGACGTGACACTGCTGCAGTTTACTATTGTCAGTATGATCTTCTATGTGAATGGATCGATGGAAATAATAACTTTGAGAAAATTGCAGGGGATTTCATTGCTGGAACAAGAAATTCTCATGCAACTCTGCCAAAAATCTTTGGCCTTTACTTATAGAAAACTGTAGGAGATTTCATTGAGTGAGTCACAAGATGACCTAACCTGTAAAGAACTAAGAGATATATGGCCATGATCCATCTAGTTGTATGCATTAGGAGCCAAATAATACTAGAAACAAGGGAATAAAGCCACCTCCTACTAGATGATTGCAAATGGATAGTTTTTACTATTGTTTGTATCAGATGCTCGAAACTTAAAAAGGTATCATCATTCTCATATTGCACTATGGTAGACAATGACTAGGGTTGTAAAGCAATGAGTTAAAAGAAAAAGGTACAAAATGGAAAAGAAAAGAAGAAAAAAAGATCAGAAAATGTACAACATACCTAGCAGTAGATCATAAGTTTTTAAAGACAACATCAAGGATGAATAAGCTAAATAGTCGACAAAGTAATCCATATGCTTTAAGCGGCTATAAGGTAAAAGGATGCGACAAGAAAAATACAAACAGAGCATGTTCTTCAAAGAGTTATAGGTGGGCATTGTAAGGAACAACCAGAATTAAGCTGAAAGGTCAGCAAAGGAAGCCAGACTAGTTAGGACCAAATGAACAAACATCATCAAATAACAAACTAAAAATTATCATCATATTAATATTTACTAAGATAAAAAAGACACATTTATTGCAAAAAAATCACATCTAAAATATCGTTAACCAAATAAACACAACTAAATGTCGATATGCAAACAAATACGAGTATCATCAGATTACGCAAGTGTCATCACACAACTAAAAATGTCAATAATCAGTAACTTTCATCATCTTCTAAAGCTTCAGCAAGTGCCACCGATATCAATGAAGTTTCATCAGCTGCACCAGTAAAAACAAAAGGATCTTCGTAAGTGTCCACTTCATGACTTAGTTTTTTGGGGGACTCTAAAACAACATGCCAATTATCTCTGGTTTTATCCTTGCAGTATAAGACTTGAATTGCTTGTGACCTATAAAATAAACAAGAGCAAATCCTAAAAAATAAACCCTAGAAAACAAACCCTAGAAATTTCAAGTCTCCCTTCCATTCCGTTGCTCCCTAAATTTGCCTCGACCAATATGATCCTGATCTCGGTCCATTGCATGGGCACGGGGGTTCCAGCCGAAGAGAAGTTTTCAGAGGAAATTTTCATAAGTTACACTTATTTCCACTTATTAGACAAGACAAATGACTAGGATGATACAAATTTTATTCACTTCAAACAGTCTTACTTTTCAGCAGCTATAGTCGCAATACATTTATTCTTTCAGGTGTAACAGAATGCATTTGACTTTACAATATCGTTTTAGTTATTTAGCACAAATAAAATATCGAAGCAAGCTTTAATATCAAGAGAACAATATTTCTCCTTGAAAGACACTCCAGACAAGTAACCTTGATGAATTCCTTGATTAACCAAAGATTACGAAAATCTTTAATACACCAAACAAAATAGCTTGTAATTTCACTTGCCTGCTAATTGACTCCCCTTGCAGATAGAACATGCCTTTTAAGTCGGACCCAAATATGTCATTTGAGGAATGGTGAAGAAAACCATGAAGATGAGATGAGCATTAAGCAAATCACCAAATACTAAAGGTTAAGCAAATCACCATTCCTGGCTTTTTTTAGTTGAGCATTAAATTGCCTAAAAATTTATTCAACCACTACATGAACACTATAACAGTCTAGACCAAAGTCGAAGAAAATTTTTAGTATGTGCTTTGAGTGGTATCCCTTTCAGATGAGCTACAAATATTTACCATACCCCATTAGACTTCACAACAGTCTCCCCAATTTGAACTGTTGAGAATCAATAAGGGACTTTTAGTCCCACATCGGAATATGTAGTATGTAGAGGAGCTAGACTCCATATATATAGTGAAGTAGTCCATCAATAAAATTATCCAACCATTATTTTCTACATGGTATCAGAGCCATAACTCTCTCTCTCTCTCCACAAAAAAAAAAAAATTTCTTTCTCTAGCCGACCCCTCCCTAGCCGACCCCCCCACCCCCACCCGACCACAGCAGCGACCCGCCGCCTCCACCACTCCTGCCGACCACCCCCCCACCCGCCGCCCACAGCAGCACCCCCCCTAGCCGCTCCTACCTAGCCGATCCCCCTCCCCCCCCGCCGCCCGACCACAGAAGCACCCCCCCCCTCCCGACCAGAACCTCCCCCCCCCCGCCGCCCGACCACAGCAGCACCCCCCCCCTCCCGACCCCCCCCCCAACCAGAACCTCCAACCCCGACCCCCCCCCCCCCCCCGACCCATCAAACCATAACCCTAGTTTTTTGCCATGGATACCCTAACCCTAGACCTGGCAGCCCCATCAAACCCTAACCCTAGCTTTTAACAAAAAAAAAAAAAAAAAAAAAACGGCGTATTTCGAATAGAGACGGCTGTCAAATCTTTATTTGCACCAACTCTGTTCCGTGCTTACGCCGTTTGGAACTAACAAATGCTTTATTTGTTATTCCTTCTTCACATCGGGATCTTTGCAGAGACTGATCATGTCTTCTCTGGTGTCCTGACGTGTTCACTTTACATGCGCGCGCCGGTGCTGGCCAAGTTAGTAGCGCATTAGTAAAGTCTCTGGCGTTGAAGAAGACGACGTCGACGACGAAGACGACGACGTTGGGTCAGTTGCAGACTTCGACGACGACGAAGAAGACGACGAATTGAGTTCACAGTTGAAGACGCCATGGATTCGATCAGTGGCAAACTGACGGCCGATGAGATGAAGGCCTTGGTTGATGATATCTTATCCAAGAGATTAACCGAGGTAACCCTACGTGTGATCCATACTGATGTGGATCCGTCGCCTTACAAAATGGAGAAGCTGGAGAAACTGGAGACGAAGTTGGAAGGAACTTCCAACTACTTGAAGTGGTCGCGGCAGGCGATGCGGACACTGAAGGGACGTGGCTTGGTTGGCTATGTCACTGGCCAAGCCAAGGCGCCAGCCGATCACTCCACCAAGGAGTTTGCTGTGTGGGAGATTGTCAACAACGTCGTGGCTGGGTGGTTGACTGCCTCTTTAACCGACCATGTGTCGGGCAATGTCGAGGCTATGGAGGCTGCTGCTGATATATGGCAGACTCTCAAAGATATGTACTCCGGCTCCGGCAACCCTATGCGAGTCTTTCAACTACAAGATGAACTCGATACGGTGGCCCAAGACGACCGTACCATCTCTGAGTACGCAGCCCTGTTGAAGAAATATTGGTCTGATCTGGATCATTATGATCCTCTTGGGATGGAAGATGCACAAGTCGAACCAGACTTCGCGAAGTACTTTCAGACGTTCCTGGCTTATATTTCCTGGCAGCGTATGATGAAATTCCTGAAGGGACTACACCCTGTATTTGAGCAGCGACGGAATATCCTCCTTTCCCAACCCACGCTCCCGACCTTGGAAGAAGCTATAGCTGTCATGACACAGGAAGAAGCTCGACTGAAGTTGATGCCCAACAAGGGCTCCTTCCAGGGGGAGCCAGTCGCGGTTGAAAAGTCTGCCCTTGCTGCCTTCAATCAACCTCCATCTATGGGTGGTGTTTGTCACAATTGTGGTGACTCCGGACATTACATCCGCTTTTGTCCAAAACCCTTGCGCAATCAGTCTACTGATCGAGGACGGGGTCGTGGAGGCCGACGTGGTGGTAGAGGAGGATATGCTGGTCGAAGGGGCGGCTACAAAGCAAATCTGGCAGAAGAAGGGGGAGAGCATCACCTGGCTGAAATAACCCCGCTTGAACGGGAGTTCCTTGAGAAGTTGCGTGGCACGAAGCTGGGTTCGGCCGACAGTCCTCTTCAACCTCGGGAGATCACTTCACTTGCTTTGCCCAAACCAGCACCGATGATTCTGCACGTGCTCTTGCATCTATCCATCAGCCAGGATGGATTATGGACTCTGGGACATCTCGCCATGTCACGGGGTCCCGTGGTGCGTTTCGGAAACATACTCCCCTACCATTGTCGGAGAGTATTCAGACTGCTGATGGTATATCCAGCCCTGTAAT
The DNA here is from genome assembly GCA_029216955.1 of Iris pallida. Taxonomy (NCBI): domain Eukaryota; kingdom Viridiplantae; phylum Streptophyta; class Magnoliopsida; order Asparagales; family Iridaceae; genus Iris; species Iris pallida. Next base: position 9,144,423 of record JANAVB010011800.1, read on the forward strand.
GGGTAAAGGCACTGTCGCATGCACCCCTTCCATCACTCTAACCAATGTCCTTCATGCTCCATCTTTTCCTGTCAATCTTCTATCCATTAGTGCCATTATACTTGATCTTAACTGTACTGTTTTCTTTGACATTCCTCAGGTGACTTTTCAGGAGAAAGGGACAGGACGACGACTCGGGACTGGCACATGGCATAAGGGGCTGTGGTATTTAGACAGGACTGGACTGGACAAAGCATTGGCATCCTTGGTAGCAGACGCACCACCAGAAGCTTCCTGTCGCAGTGTTGAAGCCGACTTGCTACTCCACCACCAGCGTGTCGGTCATTCCTCTTTTCCGGTTATTGGTCGAATGTATCCGTCCTTATATCAAAGGGCTAATAAAGAGAAGTTATTTTGTAATGCATGTGCTTTGGGAAAACATACCAGAAGCTCGTATGTGAGCACAGGAAATAGGAGTTCAGCTGCTTTTGACATGATACATTCCGACGTATGGGGCCCTTGTCCTACAACCGGGATTAACGACTTTCGATGGTTCGTCACCTTTATTGATTGTTATACCCGTGTGACATGGGTCTACCTTCTGAAGAATAAAAGTGACGTCCTTGAGGCCTTTCAGGACTTTCATCGACGAGTGGAAACACAATATGGCGCTAAAATTAAGTGTTTCCGATCCGACAATGGGACGGAGTATACGAATAAGCGGGTTGCGGAGTATTTTTCCACTCATGGAATACTTCATCAAACTTCATGTGCTTATACTCCGGCTCAAAATGGTATGGCAGAACGAAAGAACAGACACTTGCTGGAAGTTGCACGGACGATGATGCTGGCTATGCATGTCCCGAAACACTTATGGGGGCAGGCTATATTGACGGCCTCTTATCTCATCAACAGAATACCATCTCAGGTTTTGGACTGGAAGACACCATTGGAGATGCTTACTGGAGCTAATACATACACTGTTCTACCAAAAGTTTTTGGATGTGTATGCTTTGTCCAGGATAATCGGCCAGGCGTTGGCAAACTGGATCCTCGGGCACTTAAATATGTCTTTGTCGGTTACACGGCGACTCAGAAGGGTTATGCCTGTTGGAGTCCAGTCGAGCGGAAGATGTTTGTCAGCATGGACGTTACTTTCAGAGAACTCGAACCATACTATGGTTCGGATGAAGGTTCCGCATTTGGTGACATACCTAACACAGATGGTGTTCATTGTGAGGGGGAGATAATAAGCCCAAATGTGGTCGTCGGATCGGTTCCGTGTCCGGTTGTAGAAAACTGGACGAAAGGGGGAGAGCACAGTGACTCAGATACAGAAGATGAAGAAGAAGATCCATATGTTACGCAGGGGGAGCAGCAGACAAGGGAAAAGGAGCTCCAAGTCTACAAAAGAAGACAACAGAAGTCCAGTACTGTGCCTATGCCATGCCCTGTGCCCACTGTACCAAGTCCCTTGTCTACTCCTGCTCCAACTCCTGAAGATGTTACCCCCGCACTGAATCACTCGGATTCTGATGCGGATCTCTCCGACTCGGATGGTACGATCTCTCCACCACCTATTGCTCCCTTAAGGAGATCTTCTCACATCAATGCGGGTAAGGCTCCTGCTCGCTTTGATGATTACGAACATGACATTGCCAACTTCTTGTCTTATTCTAACATTTCTTCGAATTATCGAGCCTTCATTGCATCGTTAGACTCTACTTCGTTGCCCAAGTGTTGGCAGGAAGCAAAGAAAGATCCAAGGTGGAAAGCTGCAATGATGGAAGAACTTGGAGCACTGGAGAAAAATAAGACATGGGAGCTGGTTCCATTATCCAAAGAAAAGAAAGCTGTGGGATGCAAATGGGTGTACACAGTAAAAGAGACGCCAGAAGAAAAAGTAGAGCGGTACAAGGCAAGGTTGGTTGCAAAAGGATTCACACAGTCATATGGAATAGACTATGATGAGACTTTTGCCCCAGTAGCAAAAATGAGCACCGTAAGAACTCTGGTCTCCATTGCAGCGAACTATGGGTGGAAGCTGTACCAGTTGGATGTGAAGAATGCCTTTCTTCATGGGGACCTGCAAGAAGAAGTATACATGGAGCTCCCGCCTGGGTGCTATGCGACGGAATCAAACGGAGGGAAGTCGCAAAGAAAGGTGTGTAAACTGAAGAAGTCACTATACGGGCTCAAGCAATCCCCTCGATCCTGGTTTGACAGATTCAGAAAGGCTGTTACAGGCATGGGATACCGTCAAACAAATACAGATCATACGGTCTTCCTTCAGCATGCAAGAGGCCACATCACTATACTTGCTGTATATGTGGATGATATAGTGATCACAGGTGATGATGAAGTCGAGATCACTAAACTGAAGTCAAAACTCGCAAAGGAGTTTGAAGTGAAAGATCTAGGAGCGATGAGGTACTTTCTAGGTATCGAGGTGTGTGAAGGCGAACAAGGAATTGTTCTCTCACAGAGAAAATATACACTAGATCTGCTGAAGGAGACAGGGATGCTGGGATGCAAAGCAGCGGTCACTCCAATTGACCAGAAGTGCAAGTTGGGAGCAGAAGCAGGAGAGCCCGTTGATCGTGAAAGATATCAATGACTTGTAGAAAGATTGATTTATCTGGGACACACTCGCCCTGATATCTCATTTGCGGTGAGTGTAGTGAGTCGCTACATGCATGATCCAAGAAAGGGTCATATGGAAGCAGTATTTCAGATCTTGAGGTATCTGAAAGGAATGCCGGGAAAGGGGCTATGGTTCAAAAAGAATGGACGCATAGAAGTAGAGGGATACTGTGATGCAGACTGGGCGAGCTGCATAGACGACAGAAGGTCTACCACGGGATACTGTGTTTTTGTAGGAGGAAATCTGGTCTCATGGAGAAGCAAGAAACAGTCTGTGGTAGCACGGTCGACAGCTGAAGCAGAATACAGAGCAATGGCTCTGGGAGTGTCAGAGTTGCTATGGGTGAAAGCATTGCTGACAGAGTTGAAGCTGGATAAGGGAGCACCATTGCGTCTTCTGAGCGATAGTCAAGCTGCAATAAGTATAGCTAACAATCCAGTTCAGCACGACAGAACGAAGCACATCGAGATTGATCGATTCTTCATCAAGGAGAAGCTGGAACAAGGGATACTGAAGATTGACCATGTCCGCTCAGAAGAACAAGTTGCAGACTGTCTGACTAAGGGTCTTAGTTCATTAAGTCTGTCGAAGCTATGTAACAAGATGGGGATGATCAATATCTATCGCCCATCTTGAGGAGGAGTGTTGAGAATCAATAAGGGACTTTTAGTCCCACATCGGAATATGTAGTATGTAGAGGAGCTAGACTCCATATATATAGTGAAATAGTCCATCAATAAAATTATCCAACCATTATTTTCTACATGAACCTTGCCCATAACCAAGCCAACAATTGGATAATGGCTTAACTAAATATATCATGGTGATGAAGAACTATGAGTGAAAGAGTATCAAAGCATTTTGCAAAATCAAAATTGACGCACAACCAAAATTCAGATATGAAACTAACTACAGTGCATACAAAAACTGCTCTCAGGACAACCAAAATTTCTGTTTCTACAGAAGTATTCAGGGGCAACAAACATATCATAACTTCACAAAAGAAACTCTAACGCATGCAACTCTAAAACTGCCCCCCCTACAAAAAGGTTAGTTGAAAACTATGACAAAATTTCATTAGCAATATGGATGATTGTAGGCGGTAACCAGAGAAATGGAAGAGAAATAAATACAATTTTGCATCCATCCCTTTCTCGCGTTCTTTCACTAATTGAACTAGGAAAAGAGCAGCCAACTCATTATGCTTTCCTATACCTGGGAATGTTCACAAAAGGTCTCAATAAACTACATCTCTGATATCATCCAAGCAAAATAACACTTCTTAATAATATGACCAACCGAGAAAAAAGACGTATCCAAAATTATTAGGATATACCCTAGAAAGCATAAACACTCCAATAATGTAGGCCGTGTCGTGTCACGTATCGGACACAATTGATATATGCAAGAAAATTTTGAATATATTTTCATGTCATACAAGCACTGATAATTTCATAAAAGAACATCTAAATAGATTCTTCTAATCAATAACTCACTTCTCTTCAATATATTTTTCGAATAATTTTATTTTAGTTCCAGTATCTTATAGGACAATAGAAACTTCGAAGTCTATGGCTGCACATAAGATGAAGTCTACTGATTAAGTACCTAAAACAAAAAATTAAAGCCCTTTTCTTTATCTTTCCAAAGCACTGGATCTCTCAGACCCGACATACAGATTCAAAGATGCCTACCGAGTATCATATAATAAGCCCATAATAAATCTACAAAAAGCCGGAGTTTCAAAATTAGATTTATACCTCGAATTACTTGCTTGATAGATTGGAAGTTTCTTTGGCAGAGAATCGATAAAACCAAGCTTTAGAAGTCCCTCATTCCATCGTTGGCCTAGAGATAAAAAAGAGATCAAGAAAATGGTGAATAATTTCACGGATTGAGAAAATACAAAAAAAAAACCTTAGAAACTAAGCAAGAGAGAATCCTAAAAATTAGTGAATAATTTCAAGTCTAAACCCTAGAAAAAAGATCATATCCTAGAAAATAAACCCTAGGAACTAAACAAGATCATATCCTAGAAAATAAACCATCACAAATCCCCTTCTGCCGCTCCCTCGACAAGGAATTCCCCCGACCACTCTAATCAAGAGGAAGATTGTCAGCACGAGACTTTGATGCCGATGATCTCGTCACCTCCAGTGGCGGTTCCAGTGCTGGTTCCAGAGGTGGGAGCGCTGGTTCCAGCGGTGGGAGGATTCGAAGGAGATAAGAACGACAACGGTTCTAGCGGCGGTGGGAGGATTCAAAGGAATTTTAAAAGAAGAAGAAAAAAGAGAGGATTACCTCGGTGGTTCCAGCGGTGGTTCTAGGAAAGGGTTTCAGCTGTGTGGTGTTCTGAGAGAAGAAGAAATTGAGAGAAGATGTATTTAGAAGATAATTTTTGGTAAAAGGTTTCAGCTTAGGGTTTTTGGAAGGGGCGCGCGGGGTGTTCGCGGGTTTTTGTAAAAAGTAGAGCAAGAAATTTGCAATGAAATAATATGGAGCGAAAACTTTAACATAATTTTAATGTTAAACAACAGGTTGTCTGTGTCAAATCCTAATATAGTATTTTGGTGAAATATATTTTATGTTAAACAACATTTTAACTCCGTCGAAAATGCAACGACGGTTTTAGTACGTCGTTATTGTACAACTCTAAGTATCACAAATTGTCCATTTTGGTGTAGTGCTATATCTTATATAGTAGTAGATGATGTCTTAGTAATACATTATGTGAGTTCATCTTGATTCTGTTACATTCTTCAGATACTAGATACGATAAGAACATGTACTACACCATATGTACAGAACATAGATGATTCACACTAATGTATGCTAGAATGAATCTTGGGTTGTGTTCTGAGCCATCCGTTCTGATCAAGCATCTTCCTTCTCCTCTCCTCCACCATGGCTCTGAGCCCATCTGCTCCTCCCTACTTTCCTTCTTCTTATTTGACTCTCTCAGCCACATATGATATCCAGCTCAAGTGTAGAGTCGGGGGAGAAGAAGTGGGCAGGAAGAGGAGGGGGAAGCAGCACAGCCGGCGGCATGACCCGGAGGAAGTACAGAGGTTTTCTTCAACATACGTAGGAGAACTATAAGGATATATCTATTCATAACATGTCACCTTGTCAAAGACCCTTCATGTGAATATCATGTTACCGCGGTGTCGGAAGACTAACATGTCATAAGTTTTTAAGCCGTGTGTTTTGACATAATCCTCCCAACTCTTTCCTCCTATGTAGTAATCTTGCATTATTACATAGAACTGAAATCCGGTTGGAGGATTATGTCAAAACACACGGCTTAGAAAATTATGACATGTTAGTCTTCCGACACCGCGGTAACATGGTTGTCACATTAAGGGTCTTTGACAAGGTGATATGTTGTGAAAAGATATATCCTTATAGTTCTCCTATGTATGTTGAAGAAAACCTCTGTACTTCCTCCGGATCATGCCGCCGGCTGTGCTGCTTCCCCCTCCTCTTTCTGCCCACTTCTTCTCTCCCGACTCTACACTTGAGTTGGATATCATATGTGGCTGAGAGAGTCAAATAAGAAGAAGGGAAGCAGGGAGGAGCAGATGGGCTCAGAGCCATGGTGGAGGAGAGGAGAAGGAAGATGCTTGATCAGAACTTGAGGTGGAAAAGTTGTGACGTTGATAGCGTGAGAGAGGGAGAGGGTGAATGGAGGGAGGGAAGTGGCTGCATGCCTTTGGCTCACTCGGCAATGATGATACGACAACCTATCACTATATCTTATATAGTAGTAGATGATGTCTTAGTATTACATTATGTGAGTTCATCTTGATTCTGTTACATCCTTCAGATACTAGATACGATAAGAACATATACTACACCATATGTACAGAACATAGATAATTCACACTAATGTATGCTAGAATGAATTTTGGATTGTGTTCTGAGCCATTCGTTCCCATACTTGGCAATTAAGCCATTCGACTGGCGAGGCAGAAACTATGTATCCGTAGATAAAGTTGACTGTCCTCCGGCCCTCATCCCTCGGCAATGATGATACGACAACCTATCACTATATCTTATATAGTAGTAGATGATGTCTTAGTATTACATTATGTGAGTTCATCTTGATTCTGTTACATCCTTCAGATACTAGATACGATAAGAACATATACTACACTATATGTACAGAACGTAGATGATTCACACTAATGTATGCTAGAATGAATTTTGGGTTGTGTTCTGAGCCATTCGTTCCTATACTTGGCAATTAAGCCATTCGACTGGCGAGACAGAAACTATGTATCCGTAGATAAAGTTGACTGTCCTCCGACCCTCATCCCTCGGCAATGATGATACGACAACTTATCACTATATCTTATATAGTAGTAGATGATGTCTTAGTATTACATTATGTGAGTTCATCTTGATTCTGTTACATCCTTCAGATACTAGATACGATAAGAACATATACTACACTATATGTACAAAACGTAGATAATTCACACTAATGTATGCTAGAATGAATTTTGGGTTGTGTTCTGAGCCATTCGTTCCCATACTTGGCAATTAAGCATGTGAAATAGAACTGATTATGTTTAGTTTGTCTTACGATACAGATTTTCACATCCAAATTGAAATGGATCGTTACTTCGTTGATCGTACATGGATGTACTAGCGGATCAACCTCCTGGACCGTAGGTACTTATAAGTATTGACCGTATCGAATTAGTATCGATCTATCGTTTTGGTATGGGCCATATCGGTTGGTATTGGTCTTAGCGAATTGGTATCGTCCTATCCGATATGTATCGGCCGTATAGCTAGGATTCATATTGGCCTTATCGATTTGGTATCGGTCATATCCGATAGGTATCGGCCGTGTTGGATTATTATATATCATTTTGGATTAGTATCGTGGAAGGTTTAGTAACAACTGTACTTGGATTTCTCTCTTCTAGAGCTAGATTACCATTGCAAGAGAGTCACGAGAGCATAGATGGCCAGTTACAGAACATACATACTTCCTTTTCAATCTCGCTTTTCCTGATGGAAAAGGAAGTATGTATGTTACTGTAACTGGCCAATCACGATCTGGTGATTCTCTTGCAATGGTATTCTAGCTCGAGAAGAGAGAAATCCAAGTACAGTTGTTACTAAACCTTCCACGATACTAATCCGAAATAGTCTATACTAATCCAACACGGCCGATACCTATCGGATATGACCGATACCAAATCGATAAGGCCAATATGAATCCTAGCTATTCGGCCGATACATGTACATATCGGATATAGGACGATACCAATTTGTTAAGGCCAATACCAATATGATACGTTCTATACCAAACCGATAGACCGATACTAATCTGATACACTAGATACTAAGTACATCTGGCCTATACCAGCGGATCCACAAATTACTGCACGATAGGCCCAACGACTCCAGTTACATCCGGTTATTGGTGAGTACATGATTACATAGTAATTCTGTTAGTCTTGTGATACAGATTTTTACTCTCTCATGCTACCAACGTCACAACTTTTCCAGTGCTGCTCCCTCTAATGATGATGAACGCAAAAATCCAACGTCACAACTTTTATAACTTGAGTAAATTTCTTTAACCTATATAAAAATTTCTGTTGTCAGAAAGATGGCTCCTAGGACTCGTCGAGGTGGTGCTGCTAGTCGAGGAAGGGGTCGAGGCAAGAAACCCTTGGAGGTCGACACGGAGGAAGTCTCCGTCGTCAAACAAGAGCCGGTGAATGTTAAGGAAAAGATGTTACCAAAGGTCGAGGTCAAGGAAGAACTGATGACCATCAGGGAAGAGATTGCTCCCAAGCTTGAAGCTAAGGAGGAGCCACCGTCAGAGAGTAGTAGCATCGGGACCGACCCTCCTGTCCCTACAGAAGACCTCAACCAGATTGAGCCTTCGTATGCAAAGTGGCTGATAGAATGGTACATGCCTCAACGCAACTATCATCCCTGGCTGTGAGGATTCATCGTCTGATTTGTGGTCTTTGTTGAGGCCAAAGTCGATTTTCCTATGTGTTTTGGAATATTTGTGAAAATTTTAGAATATTTGTGCTATGATCGGATTATAACGATGGATATTAGGTTACTGTAACTGGCCAACTCTTTCCTATGTGTTTTGGAATATTTGTGAAAAATTTGGAATATTTGTGCTATGATCGGATTATAACGATGGATATTAGGTTACTCTTCCGGATAATTGATGTCTATTTTATATTAATTTGGTTTGGTCTATATGATTCTTGGATAATTGGTGTGCATTAAATTCGTATGTGCATATTTGGTCTATGTGATTCTTGGATAATTGGTGTGCATAATATATTTGGTCTATGTGATTGTTGGATAATTGGTGTGCATTATATATTGGTTTGGTTTATGCAAATTTTTGCGAACAGAGAAAGCGCTGTAATTTTTTTTTAAAATATTCTCAGTTAGCGACGGACTTGTGACCGTTTTGCGACGATTACTACCAGTTTCCGACTACTTTTCGACGGCTATTCCGTCGCTAACTGGAGATTTGAAAACGTTTCCAGGTAGCGACGGAATGTCAACGGATTATCCGTCGGCATGGTATATTGTTCGACGGAATAGCGACGACCTATCCGTCGCCCTTGTTCTGGAAATACCAAGAATTTCCAGAACAAGCTCGACGGATAATCCGTCCGTATTCCGTCGATATATATCGACGGAATAGCGACGACTTATCCGTCGCCATGTTGCTGGAAATGACATGAATTTCCAGAAGCTGAACGACGGATTTTCCGTCAGAAAACCGTCGCTAATCCGTCCTTTATTATCGAAGGCGTCGACGGATTAGCGACGGCATGATACACTCTGATACGCTATTACGACGGGTTACCGACGGAACTTTTCGTCGTACGCTATTACGACGGGTTACCGACGGAACTTTTCGTCGCTATTGTCTACACATTTCAGTACTTAATACTTGAAAAGGATGCTAGTCCGTCGGAAAGTCGTCGCTACTGCTTTGTATTGTTAAGTCGATAAAACGTCGCTATTCCGTCGCATGACGACTACGTAGCGACGGACAGTTATTAGCGACGAGCTGATTGCCGACGGATTGTTTTGGCCAAAATCCGTCAGTGATCGGTCGCTAATTGTAATTACCGTCGGATTGGCGACGGATATGACCGTCGCTAAATCGATAAATTTTGGTAGTGTGCGTCCTACGTGTCGGATTCCGATTGGCTCCTACCTCCATTCCTCCGCCACGACCGATCAAGCTTCCACTCCAATGCCCTCGCCACCTGCCACGTGGCGTCTCCCTCCCTCATCGGAAGGTTGAAGGTCAGCGCCCTCCTGACAGCCGGGTCCCACAGTTTGCTCTGGATCGCCGTGAGGTTGGTGGCCGCCACGTGGTCCAGGACGGACTCCAGCCTGCTGACGTCACGCTCTGGCACCGTCAGCGAGATCGAAGGCCAGTCGACCGCGTCGGGGAACGGGAGACGGATGCCATCCGCAATCACCATGGGCACGCACCCGAGCTCCACCGACTCGACCAGGCGCGGGCTCCAGGGAGCCCAGCCGAGCGGGCACAGGCAGAAGACGGACCGCGCAATCTCCGACCGGTACCCGTCGAACCGCTTCCTCCTCAGGTGGAACCGCCGGTTCCCGTTGAACCGGTTCCATATCTCCGTCCTCACCTTCCTGTACGTAAATTAGTACAAAATTGTCAACAAAACGGAGACACCTTACAACATTTGTTATGTGACACTAAACGATATTGTGATAGTATTGAAAAATGCAGTTTTTACAATATTACAAGCCAATCATCTCTAGCCTAAGTGGTTTAGGTAGGAGAAATCGGTCTCATCTATCCAAATTCATAGCATGGGAGCATATTATTTCTTCATTTAATAAAAGACTACTTAGCATTTAGAGTCTGGTTTTATACCAATTTAGGGTTTATGTTCTAACATATTTTAGAGATTGAATTTTTATTTTTGATTTATTTTACCTTTATACCCTAAACATGACTACAAGTAAACATGTTGGAAATGTTGGAAATGAAAATATAGTGGAGAAAAGAAAACCAAAGAGCCCAAAATTTCCAATTTGACATATCAGAAATTAAACTATAAACTGATATAAACTCTAGGATCTAAAAACTAATTAGCACTTTAATAAAAGAATAATGCTATATGTTCCTCCAAATTGTCCTTCCAAACCGTCCCTCCTTACGTGGCAACTGACGTGGTATGTTGATGTGGCAGCTGACATGACAAATTTTAAAATTAAAATTAGCATTAAAATTAACATTTAAATTAATGTTAACACTAACATTAAAATTAATATTAATGTTAACATTAACAATAAAATTAACATTAACATTAACATTAATATTAATATTAATATTAATGTTAATATTAATATTAACATTAACTAATATTAATATTAACATCAATATTAAATTAACATGAAATTTTTTGGATTATTAACTTTTTAGGTTAAAATTTGCCATATCATTTGTCATATCAGATGACACATAGTATTATTTAATATGCCACGTCAGCTGTCACATAAGAAGGAATGGTTTGAAGGGACAATTTGGAGGTACAAATAGTATTACTCTTACTAAAATAAGTGGTAAAAGTGGGAGCTGTGTACTCAAAAGACATGCAATAAAACATGTATATACTTACTTATTGCAAAAGTTATAAAAGATATAGATTTATTGTTTGAAATAATACAAATATGATAATTGCTTACAAGCACCTATACCACAACTTATTGCATAAGTTATAAATTTATTGTTTGAAATAATACAAATAGGATATTGCTTGCAACTTTTATTTTACCAAAACAAAAAAAGAAGTTAACGAATGTTGATGTAAGCGATGCTACAGCAACATTGAATGAATCGATAAATAAGGGAATGATGCCACAACTGTTGCAAGTGGTGTTGAGTTGATTGTGTATGAACAGGGAAATCAACGGAATGATGTGATAATTGGTTGCAACTTGGTGTTGAGATCAACCGTGTGAGAACACTTTTAGCAATCGGCACGTACTAGTTACAGCAAAACAAATACTGGAAGTGATGTAAATATAGCTACAGCAGCAATAGTTGCATTACGACTTCCACTGCGATAGTTTGCAAAAGTAAAAAAATAAAAATAAAATAAAAGACTGGGACTTACTTGCTGTAAAATCGGCCGCTGACGTTCTTGGGGTGCACCTCCATCTTTCCCCGGAAGAACACCCATATGCCCCTCTTGACCGCCACCGGACGCGGCGCCCACTCCGTCACGCCGGGCGACACGTACGGCGGTATGACCACGTGCTCCGCCTCCTGGCACCGGTGTGGCGACCGCACGCCGAACGTCTGCAGCAGCACCGAGTTCCTCATGAACTCCGGTATCCCGTCCACCACTGCCGCGTCCTCCTACAAAAAATAACAACGCACCACCCAACACATCACACATGTTGACTCACCGTTGGTTCAAAATTTTAGACTCCACAAATAACTTCGAAATGACTAACACCTACCGATGCGGTACACAATGTAATGTAATATTTATTTGATGTTGGTACACAATGTAATGTAATTTTTATTTGAAGTTGCTGGTGAAGTCTAAAAATTATGGAAAGTAAAAAATAGATTTTGATTTAGTACCATGGCATGGAAGCAGGCTCCGTAGTCGTGGGAGGCGACGAAGACGTGGTCGCGGCCGGAGGAGCGGTTCCAGAACGGGTGCAGCACGGAGACGCGGTGCACGGCGGAGCGGAGCAGCGGGCGGGCGTGGGAGAGCGAGGGGAAGCCGTTGGCGGTGGAGAAGTTGCAGGAGACGTAGACCGGGACGAGAAAGAAGCCCCCACCTGTAGTACTTCTTGAAGAAGAGCAGCTTCTTCAGGTGGTTGGGCGCCGGTGCTCTCCTTGGGAGGACCTTCATCTTCTTGAGCTCTGCCATGGCCATGGATGGTGAGCTTGGAGAGGAGTAGAGAGGAAGGGAAAGTGGTTGGTTGGTGTTGGTTCTTTATCACTCTCTATTTTTGTGTGATGGGTTTGTTTGTTTGGTTGGTGATTAGTAATGGTGGTGGTGGTGGTGATGGTGGCGGTGGTGTGTGGTTATTATTTTTGATTATTTTAAATTTCAAAGATGGATCTTGGTCACAGGGAAAGGTGTTGGTGGAAGGGTTCTTTCTTACTTGGCTTTGGTTTGATGGCTTTCTAAGATGAAAGTACATTGGTGCCCTTTGGTCATTGCAATTTTTCGCCCCCCCTAAAAAAAGGGGATATGCGTGTTTTTTTTCCTTATAAATTGATAATTTTTGGATGGTACCGGGTAAAGATGAGCTTGGTTTGTTAAAGGATTTTAGAACCTCTTTTTAAAAAAAATCACTTTTTTTTCCTAAATATTATAGGGTTGGGTTGGGTAGGATTTGGATTCGATATAATTCACAACGAGTAAATATTTCTAAAAAAAAAGGAAAAAAAAAACTAGATTTGATGACACATAATTTGCGGCGTGGTGTCCGTCCAAGGAGATAGAGACGACGCAAGGGGCACGGTTGTCGAGCACTGGTCATGGATGCTCCATGAATGTCTGTGAGGTGGAGGAGAAAAAGAAAAACATGGAAAAGAATGAGAGGAGGGGATAAGAAAGAAAGAGAAGTTTGGGAAAGAAGAAAGAGAAGAGAGGGGGAGGAGAATCCTTTAGATTAGTAGGTTTATTTTATTTTATTTTTTTTAGTTTGTTTATATTTTACTTTTTTTTTTCCTTCTATTTTTGTATTTCTTGTTTATCTATTTTTGGTTCTTCACCTACACAGATGAAAATTTTTTTTGGGCCTCCTTATTTCAAAGTAGGTAATTTGCTATTTGTTTTTTAAGTTGCAAATTTGTTAGGTATTTTTTTTAAGTTGCTAGTTTGTTAGCTTTTATTTGGTTGTTGATAAAGGCACTCTCAAAAGTGATCCTAGACGACACAAACATTTTTTAGCTTTTCAATTCTCAAACTATCCTTTCAAGAAAATTCAGGGGCAACACAAACTTAACATTAGGACTGGTCCTTGTTATGCTTAGAACTGTCAAAATTTTTATAGTTTTAAAGGAAAAAAAAATCAGTCTTTGCGAATGAATGTAATTTTGACAATCCTAGCATGTTTACGACAGCCAAAATTTTTGACAGACATATATTTTTGATATTCGATATCTTTTAGAGGTCATGTTTGTGAGCCTTAGGGTCTGCTTGGATTGAGAGTTAAGAGAGTTGAGAGAGGAAAAGTTAAGTGAGGGAAAAATAAAATCATGCTTGGTTTGAGGGTGAAGGTTTAGGAGGGAGAGTTACAAAGGGTTAAGTGAGGGTTTATTTCACCCTCTTTATTTTTTTAATCCCCCAAATCGGAGGGTTAACGAGGGTGATTGAGGGATTTTGTTTAAAAAGTCATAAATACCCCTTATTTGTTTAATAAAATATCATAATTTTTTTTCTATTTTTTTTCTCAATATGTTAATCCGTAGCTTCCTAATTTGTGAAGATATTTTTACAAGTTCTAATTAAAATTTCAATTTAATTTAATTTTATAACATGTAATAAGGTTATTTTGGAAACTATCATATTTTTATTAATCATCCTCTCACTCAAAACCTCCAATCCAAGCAAGAATTATTAAACACCCCCCACTTAACTCTCCCTCCAATCAAACAAGATTTTATGTATTGACTCTACTCCCCCTCGCTTAACTCCCCCTCATTTAATCCCACTTAAGTCTGCTTATTTTTTCCCCCTCAATCCAAGCAGACCTTTAGGGCTCGTTTGGATCAAGTTTTTGTATTCCTAGGAATAGGTTTTCACTTCCTTTCCCACGAGAAAGGAATTCAACATTCCCACACCCATGTTTGGTTATGTTGGAAATTGGTAGTTCAAAATTTTAGAAAATTTCATCTCCATGTTTGATTTACAAAGGGATATAAATGTTAATTTATTTAGTTTTTCTTTAATACCCTTTCATTAATTTCATGATGATTTACATGTTTGGGATAGAAGTTAAAATTTTGAAAATAAAAATAGGGTATAACCGTCTAAACAAAATAGCCAAGCATCATTCCTAGAAAAGCAAATATATTTCCAAGGGGGGCTTGGGAATAACTTTCCCAAGTCAATGAGAATAACTTTCTCCCCTAAGCTCCTCCTATTCTCTCCTCATTCCAATCCTAAACATACCAAACATGGATAAAAAAATTCAAAACTCATTCCCAAGCCACAAAAACTTGAACCCCCTTTATAAAAAAAACTTGTAAGCTTGATTATTTTGGTTTAGCATCCTCCTCTATGAAAACTATTCTTCAGTTGTGTGATAGCCTCTTACTAATATAGTAGTACTCTGTCATCTTCTACATCCCTCAACTTTGGCAAGCGACGTTTAGTATTGTCAGAAAAAGTAACTATGGCAGCTTGGTATTCTTCGGTCTAAGTCAAACTTATCCAGAGAAAATTTCTTGTTGCACTTAGAATATGTGACCCAAAAGCCACAACCATTAGGACAAGGTCATGGATACTAGCCATGGCAATCTCTGGATTGCTAATAAAGATTGACATTGACGACGAGGAGGAGGAACAAAATTAGTTTGTCGAGAGTAAGACAATCAGAAGGAATTGAATTAAGACCCTATCATAGATCTGCATAAAACTATAAAAAAATTTGACATTTTTTGCTATGTTTAGGACTGTTAAAAATTTGACAGTCATCCGTTGTCCCAAACAATTATTTCGGCTATGGAACCTCAAAACTCCACTAGTGGAGGTTTAAACTTCAGAAATAGTGTCTTGGAGTATAACAAAAGCATGAATTACACATAAATCTATGAATTTAAACAAAAAAAAATATCTAGATTTGAAAGCAGTGAGAGTAGGAAGACGAGGGAAGAAAGATTTTTGGAAAAGAGTAAAAAAGAGAAGGAAAAAAATTTGAATGAAAGTATACCTATTGAAAAATGTGTTGATCCCATGAGTAATTTTGTATCGTCTCCGAAACAAATTTTAACGGTGGCTACTACTTACATCCCTCCTAATATGAATTCAAATATATCAAAGAAAAGATTAAGGAAAACACTATCTGGTCCGCAAGCGGGCCATACCGCACGCCAGGTGGCCGAAGCCCATTGCTCCCCCCCAACCCAGGCATGGATTTGCCAATGGGTGGCGCCAGACCTCACGCTAGGTAGCCGAAGCCCATTGCTCCCCCCCCTCAGGCATGCCAATGGGTGGCGCCACCTGGCAGCGGACTACTACTTACATCCCTCCTAATGTATATAAATTCAAATATATCAAAGAAAAGATTAAACCCAAAGGCTAGAGAACTCCCCGTATGAATTCCTTACCAGGCAACAAAGGTGATCTTGCTCTTTTGGCAGTTCTTATCGATGACGAAGTAGAAAACAAAGACAGCGTACCGACACTCTTCTGCGGACGGACAAGCATGCGGTGAAATCCTCATAGCTCTCTCATGGCTAACCCAGCTTGTCGATCTTGCAAGAAAACGATGAAGCAGAAGTTCCTCTTCGCCTTCAGCTCCAAGAATTTCAGCTTGCATAATTTGTCGTCCACAACCATGCCCGATGCCGCGTCCACCTTCGCTGAAAACAATATAAATGCGTCGAGATTAATAAGCATATCTGAAACATACAAAGTTTTATACGTACGACATTAGCATATCGTTACAGTTAAGGGAAATTAAGAGAGGCTTAGTTACCATGTTCGTTTTGGGATGAGATGAGATGTGAGCAGAAGATGTTGGAGTTTGCTCCTTTGCTATGTGAATTTTAGTCCCACATCGGCTAGACCAAAGGAGTTGTATCTCTATATAATAGGTTTCCTATTTTAGAGATGCACATGTGGTGTGGAGGTGCACATGGGTGTGCCATGTGGGGTTATTTTTCTAATGGAAAAAGGCTAAATCAACAATAAAAGCATTCATGCTTTTTGCTCTTAGGAAATTCATTTCCATGGGAGCTAAGCCCCGTAGGGGCTTAGCGACTCGGACTCGGACTCGGACTCATGGGCTCATGAGGCGTAATGTGGCGTTTTGTTGGCGCACTTAGCACGTCAGCATCGTCGCTAGGCGCATAGTGCGCTTTAGTTGCGCTGGGTTGCTCGGGTTGCGCGGGTGCGCTGCGTGCGCCGTGTGCGCCGTGTGCGCAGTATGCGCAGTATGCACAGTAGCACAGGTTGCACAGATTGCGCAGTGGCACTGTGCGTATGGCTGGCTGCATATTAGAGCGGGAACGGTTGCAGCAGTTGCTGCACGTTCAGGAGTGGTTCTGCCACTACCCTAAAGTTCAGGTAACTGCTTGGCAACCGCCCCGTGGGCTATATATGCAGGTTCTCTCCTCTCTCTGAGAGCAGAAGTAATCAGAATTCTAGGGAAAAAAACTCTAAGTGTTCTTTAACACAAACACTAGTACTTTTTAGTACGTGTGGGTTCTGTTACTTCAAACAGAGAGAGAAGAGTAGAGCCATTGTCAGAGGAGTTCGCCGTCTTCCGAGGAGTCAGAAGAGCAGGAGTGTTCCAAGGTTTTTCGTCAACCTTGCTGGTTCCTGGAAGCTATTCGCAGAGGGCGAATAAAGCTTTGAGCAACGGTGATAATTCACCCCAGCATTTCTATCTCTCACCTGTCATCCTTCTGTTGCCTTTAGCAGTTCTGTCAGTATCTTCTTTTTAGAAGGCACTACTGCCAGTTTGCTACGATCACGAAAATCTCTTTAGATTATTCGTGTATTACGATATCTTTTTAGATCTCGTAATTTGCAGAATCCTTCTAGATCTCTGTTGTAAAACCTTCTTTAAGGAATTGCATTAGAAACGTTGTCTTTACAACTGTTTCAGTTTCTGTATTTTCCATCGAATAGCGTGTCCCGGCGTTCCCGGCAATAACAATCTCAAAGCTTTATTGCTACGATGGAAAACATTAATGCTTCACTCCTCAACACTGACTTCTGTAAGTTAGAAAAGTTTGATGGAGAGCATTATCAAGTCTGGAAGAGGAAGGTTTATCTCACTCTTCAACTCAGAGACGTTGATCACGTGCTGCTTGAAGAGGAACCTACTGTTCCAGATACTGGGTCTGCTGCTGCAATCTCTGCGGCTACTAAACTTCAGGCCAAGTGGAGAAGAGAAAATAGCATTTGCAGGCTCCTTATCCTGAATGCTATGGAGGATTCCCTTGCAGAATCCTATTCTAAGAAGAATATCGCTAGAGACATATGGGAGTCTCTAGAAAAACTCTACGAAGAAGACAAGAACCGTAGTAAAATATTTGTGGTTGAAAAATATCACAAGTGGTTCTTTGAGGACGAAAAGTCAATGCCGCCGCAGGTAAAGGAGTTCCTGAAACTGCGACAGAAGCTGGAAGACGAGGCGATGCCCCTTCCCGACAAGTTTGTTGTTGGAGGGATTGTCTCAAAGCTCCCCGCTGGGTGGAGCAAGTTCTATGCAAATATGCATAGGAAGAAGTTGGAGATCACCCTTGAAGATCTCCTACAGGAAATCTATGTTGAGGACCAAATACGGGCTCAACTGAAGGTGGATACACTGTCCAAGCAATTGGCTAACGCCAATCTGGTTCAGACTAAGGAACCAAAGGGAAAGCAGGCGGCTTTCCACAGCAAGAAGAAGAACCCTGACAATTTAAAAGTCAAGGGAACTTCTATCAAGAAAAAGAAGCCAAAGTCAGAAATACCTTGCTTCAAGTGTGGCAAGAAGGGCCACTTTAAGAATGAGTGTAAAGCAAAGACCAAGCAATCAGAGCAGGGAGAGCCTAGTAAGGTATCTATGATCACTGACGTAGTTGCTATGATTGCACAGGTTGATGCAGTAAGGACTGACTCTGACTGGTGGGTAGATACTGGAGCCTTCTGCCATGTCTGCTCCAGTAAGGAGTGGTTCACCACCTATACACCTACTTCTGAAGTGGTTATGATGGTGAACCAGGCACAAGCTGAAGTGCTCGGGATCGGAACGGTGGTGTTGAAGCTGACTTCGAGCAAGTCTTTGACGCTTCAAGGCGTGAAGCACGTTCCTGCTATCGCTAAGAACCTGATCTCGGGAGGCCTACTCTGCAATGCAGGCCTCAGGATGGACATCAATGCTGGCCAGATGGTGATGTCTATCAAGGGAACATATTTTGGGAAAGCTTTTTATACCGAAGGAATGTTCAAAGTTCAGCTTGTAAATCAGTCCAATATAATTAATGTAATTAATGAAGTCACTCATTCTGCTTATACTCTTGAGTTGTGGCATAATAGGCTAGGACATGTTCATTGTAAACGAATAAACAGAATGTCTAGTCTAGGACTTATCTCCAAATGTGGGGGTAAGGTAGAGAAATGTGAAGTTTGTGCTCAAACAAAGATCACAAGGAAACCCTTTCCTCGGGTTAATCGAAGTACAGATCTTCTGGAGTTGGTACACTCCGATATCTGTGACTTCAAACAGTTCTCTACAAAGGCCGGGATGAAGTATTTCATAACCTTCATCGATGACTTCTCAAAGTATGCGTTCGTCTACTTACTGAAGGCTAAAGACGAAGCATTCGAGAAGTTCAAGGAGTTCAGAGCCGAAGCTGAGCGGCAAACTGGACAACAACTCAAAAGGATAAGAAGTGATCGAGGTAGGGAGTACAGGTCTCATGAATTCGCATCGTTCTGCAAATAATATGGAATTATCAATGAGACTACGGCTCCGTACTCTCCTCAATCAAATGGAGTAGCAGAGAGGAAGAACAGAACGTTAACAGAAATGATTAACTCAATGTTGTTGACTGCTGGTCTTCCTAAGTGCTACTGGGGAGAAGCTGCATTGATGGCCACTTTTATTCTAAATAGAGTGCCTCATGCAACTTCTGACATTACTCCTCATGAACTCTGGTTCAAAGTCAGACCTAACTTGAATGTCATTCAAGTGTGAAGGTGTTTGGCATATGTCAAGCTTCCAGATCTGAAGATTCAGAAGCTTGGGACAAGGACTACTAAGACGATCTTCTTGGGGTATGCCGAGAAGAGTGATGCTCGGAGATTTCTTGATATTGAGTCAAATCATATCATTGAATCTCGCGATGCAGAATATTTTGAAGACAAGTTTGCAAGGCACAAGAATATTGTTCTTCCGGATGTTCCAGAGAATAATGAGGGTGCACAAGAAACTGAAGTCTTCAATGAAGATGTGGTCCAAGAAGATGTTGTTGTTGAAACAACGGTTGAACTAGAACAAGCCGAGCCGTCAGCTAAGCGTGTGAGGAGGCCGAAGGACTTCGGAAGTGACTTTGTCACCTATCATGTGGAAGCAGATCTGCTTACCTATGATGAGGCGATGAAGACCAGAGATGCAATTTTTTGGAAGGAGGCGATTGACAATGAAATTGATTCCATCACCTGAAATAATACTTGGGTGTTGGTTGATCTTCCTGAAGAAGCAAAACCCATCGGATGCAAATGGATCTTCAAGAAGAAGATGAAAGCAGACGGAACTATTGACAAGTTCAAGGCTAGGTTGGTAGCCAAGGAGTTTTCTCAGAAGCAGGGGATTGACTATTTTGACACGTATGCTCCAGTAGCCCGGATGACCACCATCAGAATGTTGATTGCTCTCGCAGCAATACATAAGATGGTGATACATCAGATGGATGTGAATACGGCTTTCCTAAATGGCGAGCTAACCGAAGAGATTTACATGCAACAGCCAGAGGGATTTGTCATCAGGGGTCTTGAAGACAAAGTCTGCAAGTTGGTGAAATCTTTGTACGGTCTTAAACAGGCTCCCAAGATGTGGCATGAGAAATTTGACAAAGTTATAAGGTCAAATGGCTATATGGTCAGCGATACGGACAAGTATGTTTACACAAAGTTCGCTGATGGAAGAGGTGTTATCGTTTGTCTGTACGTGGACGACATGCTTATCCTGGGTACGGATATTAGCTGTGTCACGGAGACAAAGATATTCATCTCAAGCAAGTTCAGTATGAAGGACTTGGAGGAAGCTGATGTGATCTTAGGGATCAAGATCATCCGGACAGACACTGGACTAGCGCTGTCACAGTCTCATTATATTGAGAAAATGATCACTCGTTATGGGTATCGGGATCTTCCAGGGATCGATACGCCGTACAGGTGTGATCTGAAGCTGATACCTAATTCTGGGGAAAACGTCAGACAGCTGGAGTATGCAAGCGTAATGGAAAGTTTGATGTATGCTACTACTGCCACAAGGCCTGACATAGCTTTCGCCGTGAGAATGCTGAGTCGTTTCACGAGCAATCCAGGTGCTGAATACTGGAAAGCTGTGAAACGGGTTATGAGATATCTCAAGAAGACTCAGACATATGTACTGTACTACAGCGGAGATCCGCAGGTAGTGGAAGGCTTCAGTGATGCCAGTTGGTGCTCAGAGGTGGAGAGCGAGAGATCCACAGGTGGATACATTTTCACAATAGGTAGAGCTGCTATATCGTGGAAGTCGAAGAAGCAGACTATGCTCTCGCGGTCATCCATGGAATCTGAGTTCTTTGCACTTGATACCGCAGCCGAGGAAGCAGAATGGCTTCGGAAGCTCATGTATGATCTTCCAGTGGTTGGGGCGCAAGTATCGACGATACCGATATACTGCGACAACCAGGCGACTGCGGCGGTAGCATCAAATGATCTCTTCAACGGGAAGAAGAGGACTGTGCGATTGAAGCACAGGGCAGTACACGATCTTATCAAGAGAGGTGTTATTGCAGTGATTGATGTTCGGAGTCAGGAGAACCTGGCGGATCCGTTCACCAAGGGCCTCAAGCGCCAGCTGGTCAATGACACAGCTTGTAAAATGGGCTTGAAGGCATTCTGATATTAGATTATTGTATTCCTACCATAAAGTTTTATGCTAATAGTTCAAAGATTTATCTACTAGGCATCTAGCTTTTGGTTCAAGGGAGGACCACTAATCGGAAGAATATCAGGAACGGTGGGTACATGTTCTATTGGGCATGGAGAGGTTACGGACCTATAACCACTGTTGTCTACTATTGTTTTCTGCGGAAAACGGTTCCTGTGGGAAGGTTGGCTTAATTGCCTTAATGAGTTCTCAGGCAGAGTGAATGCCTGGAGTGCTTTACAGGAAGCACGGTAGAGCAGCACTACAAGGAGTGAAACTCCATGCTACAGTGGGGTGACTCCACAATGAGGTTCCTATATGTGGGGTGCTGCCCAGGAATAGGATAAAGCCTCGGCTTTGCAGGCCAAGTCACAGCGGCGTAGTACCGTAAATAGGCAGTTAGCCTAATGCTGTATGTTAAAAATAAAGAGGGGTGTAGTCAGCACTACAAATAGGAGGAGTTCCTCATGTTACAGTGGCACGACACCACCATGAGGTACCCGGTTAGGGATAAAGCTTCGGCCTTGCAAGCCATGTCGTTGCGACGTAACACCGCAAGGGAGCCTAAGGCTTCATGCTGGGTAGTTTGGCACTACGAAGAGGCGGTTGCCTCATGCTACAGTAGTATGACACTATGATGAGGTTCCCGATACGGGGTAAGGCCTCGGCTTTAAGCCATGTCATAGCGGCGTAGCACCGCAAGGGAAGCGCAAAGCGCTTCATGCCATGTCTCTTTATAATGAACTCACCTATAGTGTATGGACAAAGAGATATCAGGCCGTCTCTTGAGGGTAAACTTGTAGACGCCCAAAATTATACACTGAAACCAGGCTGGCACAGGGCCTTTAAGGTGTAGCCAGAAGCACATGTAACTACATTATGTGAGTGGAAAGAATTTCAGCTATGATGCAGAATTCAAGGCTTAGTCCATTCTTGTATTATAGTTTGATTTTTGACCCACACGGAAAGATTCAAGTCGTAAGCGGCATCTCTCCTAATGCATGATGGACAGTTACTGTGGAAAACACTTATACCCATATATATAGAGATATGTGGGGGATTGTTGGAGTTTGCTCCTTTGCTATGTGAATTTTAGTCCCACATCGGCTAGACCAAAGGAGTTGTATCTCTATATAATAGGTTTCCTATTTTAGAGATGCACATGTGGTGTGGAGGTGCACATGGGTGTGCCATGTGGGGTTATTCATTTCCATGGAAGCTAAGCCCCGTAGGGGCTTAGCGACTCGGACTCGGACTCGGGCTCATGGGCTCATGAGGCATAATATGGCGTTTTGTTGGCGCACTTTGCACTTAGCACGTCAGCATCGTCGCTAGGCGCATAGTGCACTTTAGTTGCGCTCGTTGCGCAGTGCCACTGTGCGTATGGCTGGCTGCATATTAGAGCGGGAACGGTTGCAGCAGTTGCTGCACGTTCAGGAGTGGTTCTGCCACTACCCTGAAGTTCAGGCAACTGCTTGGCAACCGCCTCGTGGGCTATATATGCAGGTTTTCCCCTCTCTCTGAGAGCAGAAGTAATCAGAATTCCAGGAAGAAAAACTCTAAGTGTTCTTTAACACAACAGAGTAGTGAGCGTGTTCTTTAACACAAACACTAGTACTTTTTAGTACGCGTGGGTTCTGTTACTTCAAACAGAGAGAGAAGAGTAGAGCCATTGCCAGAGGAGTTCGCCGTCTTCCGAGGAGTCAGAAGAGCAGGAGTGTTCTAAGGTTTTCCGTCAACCTTGCTGGTTCCTGGAAGCTGTTCGCAGAGGACGAATAAAGCTTTGAGCAACGATGATAATTCACCCCAGCATTTCCATCTCTCGCCTGTCATCCTTCTGTTGCCTTTAGCAGTTTTGTCAGTATCTTCTTTTTAGAAGGCACTACTGCCAGTTTGTTACGATCACGAAAATCTCTTTAGATTATTCGTGTATTACGATATCTTTTTAGATCTCGTAATTTACAGAATCATTCTGGATCTCTGTTGTAAAACCTTCTTTAAGGAATTGCATTAGAAACGTTATCTTTACAACTGTTTCAGTTTCTGTATTTTCCATCGAATAGCGTGCCCCGGCGTTCCCGGCAATAACAGAAGAAGATGAGAGAAAATGGAGTGTAGGTTGGTGAGGTTGAAGGAACTAACGGGAGAGAAATTGAGGAAGAGAATGAGGGGTGGGAAGAATGGATGATAACAAGGATAGTAAGTTGATTGCGGTATTTTAAACCAAGTCATGAGTGATCCAGAGAGAAAGTTTGTTCGTTTCTTCCTTCCTATCTTTTGCTGAAACACATTGAGATCAAAGAGGTTCATTCATGTGTTCCCTCCAGCACCTTCTGAAAGTTAACCTGGAAAAGTAAAATTTTCATCCAAAGGACGAAAATAATATAATTTGCATCGTAGGAAAAATATTTGAAAATTTGCAGTGAGAGGGAGTACTTGCCATCTCTGATGGCGGGTGTTTTAGGTTTGGGCTGACATGGTAAGGGACCGCCTTCACTGATGGTTTACGTGGCATGGGAGACCGCCATCACTGATGGCGGGTTGTGCTGGCGTGGCAGGAACCGCCATCTCTGATGGCGGTGGGACCGATTGTGCTGGTCTCCCAGCAGCGAGTATGGCGCGATCTTCCACGCTAGAGTGCTGGCTTCATCAGAGATGGCCGCGCCGCTCTGGTTACATTCTAAATGAGAGTACAACACCGCAGCATTATGTTAAAAAGAGAACATGAGAAGAAAATGTTAACTTATGTATATGACATAGCTAAATTTTTTTTCCTCAAAGGGGTGCAAAGTAACGTTCCAGGCTAGCTATGTAAATACATTTTGTCGCCATTATTGACGGCGTAGTTGTACAACATAGCTCCTTTCTTTTCCCAAAGAGGTGCAAAGTAAGGATGTAAATGCATTTGGTCGCCATCATTGATGGCGTGATGGTAGTTCCCCTCTCCCTCGCCATCATTGATGGTGCGGTGGTGGTCCTCTCTCCCTCACCTCACTGTCTGCCTCGCCATGAATGATGGTGCGATGGTATCCCGCCATACAGGGGCGGCCCTGGCCCAGGACAGGTCGGACGACGGTCCAGGACCCTCTGACGAAAGGGGACATCAACATGGATCTATCTACAAGAGGACTAGTACTTATCATGTGCTTTTTTTTCTAACATAAAAACATTCTAGTGTAGTGGTTTTAATGTCAGACTTTTGCTTTAGAGGTCCTTATTCAAATCTGGGTGGAAGCAAGTTTTTGTTACACTTACATTTTTTTTTACACTATGTATAGGGGCCCATTTTGAAAGTTTTGCCTTGGCCCCCATCAACTCAGGGCCGACCCTGCCACCATATGAGATGACAAGTCATCCCCCTCTATACAAATTACTCAAACTTGTTTCGTCTGCTGCTAATTCATAAAATTTATCACTTGATACTAAAATTTTTTGTAAAATTTTGAAATAACAGGAAATGGAAAAAGTTTACAAGACGGAACAAAATTTTCAATAACTGAATGTCTTCAGAGATTTATTTCTGCCTTACCATTGTAACTTATCCAAGATGGAAAGGTTTCAACAAATATATAGGGCCCTTTGGTTTGCAGGATTGGACAAGATAATATAATTGACAATAGTTGCCAAATCTAATCCTAGAGTTTGGTTGGACAATTTTTTTAGATGTAATGTAATCACGATTACAAACTTGATTATATTACATCAGTTTTTTGAAAAACTAATTACATCATAAAACCCATGTAATCGTGATTACATTTTCAAAAATTATATTGTACGTAAAAAAATTATTACAATACAAACCCAAACTCAATTACATTAATGGGTGCGTTTGATTGACCATTTTTTTCATGGAAAATATTTTCATCTTAAATTTTATGTGTGTTTGATAGCTTATATTTTCGATGGAATAATTTTCCAAAAAATTATCATTTAATTTAAAAATTGTGGAAAATAATTATGGCGCAGCCCATATGAAATAAATTCCATGAAAAATAATTATTGCATTTGTAGATGTGGAAAATGTAAGTTTTCCAATTGAAAATGTTAATTATCCATGAAATAATCAAATAGCAAAATAGCATTTCCATGAAAAAATAACTATTTTTTGTGGAAAATAATGACAATCAAACACCCAAATTAATTTTTCCATGAAAAATTATTTGATTTTCCACAAGAAAATAATTGCAATCAAACACCGCCATTATCAGAAATTTAAAATTCCCCGAAATTATTTTCCTAGTGAAATAATTTCGTAGAATTAATTTCTTTTTCACGTATTTTCCATCTTGCAATCAAAACGCACCCTACGTGTTAAACTAATTAATATTTGAATGCAAATGATATTAAATTATATGGTTTGATTACACGTTCCAAGTAATGTAAATTACAACTTATTTACATTACAAACTCAATCTTATTATGATTGCAATTATATTACATTACATTACAAATTAACTCAATTCCATTATTATTACAGTTACATTTATTACTACAATTACATTACAATGAACCAAACGACCTCATAGGCTTATATATTTTCGTATTCAAACGTAGCTATTCTTATATCTATTAAAAGTAACAGCAACAATGACATAGAACCGATCATATTGACGATCTATATAACGAAGATAAGCATCCTTCCAGTTGCTCTTCAGTATCAGCGTGCCCCAAAAGACCCAAAATCCAACCACAAATCCTCCTAGTGCAGTGCCCAAATAGGACAACCACACTTGTGATCCAGCTCCATCTTCTTCGGAAGTATTATTATTTCTAGTTCCCGCGCCGTTATCATCATTCTCGCATATTTGCTTAACTGGGAAGCCACAAAGACCAGGATTGCCAGTGTACGTCGACTCATTGAACGTCTGAAGTTGGCTTCCTGGCGGAATCCTTCCGGACAGGTTGTTGCTGGACAAGTCCAGATAGCTCAAGAAAGTCAGATAGGCCATGGTCGAAGGGATTGCTCCAGATAGCTCGTTCCTCGACAAGTCGAGAGACACCAAGGACTGCATTGAACCAACTTCCTTCGGTATCTCACCATTCAGATGGTTCCCTGACAAATTCAAGCTCATAAGTCCTCGAAGGCTTCCAAGCTCTCGAGGTATGGTTCCGTATAGATTATTACCAGAGAGGTCCAGAGAGGTGACCAGTGACAAAATCCCATTGTAATCACCATACTCGAGAACTTTGCCCTTCATGACTACCTCCATGCTCTCTACGTACCAACTCGTAGATCCTTGTAAGACTTGTTCGGGATTTGCTCTCTTAACTTTCATGGCAGCGAACCTCCCGAAGCTCTTCGGTATTGTACTGGAAAGATTGTTGTGCGAAAGGTCTACTATGTGGAGACCAAAGAGTCTTGATAAGTTCTGAGGAATTCTTCCAGCAAACATGTTAGACTGGAGTCGGAGTATTCTCAAAGAAGGACAACTTTCTCCTATCCATGTGGGAACTTTACCTGTGAATTTATTTTGGCTTAGATCAAGAATAGCTAATCCTGTGCACCCCTGCAAAGACGATGGAATTTCCCCAGACAGGATATTGTTGCTCAAGTGCAACGCTTTGAGCGACGACAAGGAGCCGATCGTGTCTGGAATTCCTCCAGACAGATTGTTGCTACTGAGGTCGAGAAATGTCAGATCGTGTTTCCAGCAATTAGGGAGCTCTCCGGAGAAGTGATTCCTGGCGAGATCAATAACCGCAACATTTTGTAGTTGGCACAAAGACGAGGGAACGTCACCATATAACTTGTTTCCGGAGAGTAAGAGAATTCTAAGATTAGGCATACTCTCGCCTATGGCTGGATCGATCGTTCCGGAAAAAAAATTGTCTGCTAGATCTAGTAATCTCACGTTTGGAGAAAAATTTGTTGGCAGAGAACCATAGAAGTAGTTGGACCTCAAAATAAGAGATTCGAGGCGGACAAAGCTGAAGAAATTTGTAGGCAACCTGCCATAGATGGCGTTCTTTGAGATATCCAACATTTCTACTTGGACGAACGAAACCCAAAACCAGTTTGGCATTTGGTCCACAATTCCAGCATTTGCCATAAATAGCCACGAAATGTTTGCTTGGTTCCGGATCCATGAAGGGAATTTCTTCCCAAGTCTGCAAGAACTAACGTTGAGCCACTGGAGCCGGAGGGGAGGAACCCAGTTGGGACTGAACTCGAGGGCTAGGCGGTTCGATGAGAGGTCCAGATCCGACAACTTGGTAAGATTAGCAAGGTGTGCTTCAGAGATGATACCCTCCAAGAGGTTATTACTAAGATCCAAATAAACAAGTTCCACTAGTCCTCCGAGGATTTCTGCAGGAACAGTCCCGTTCAGCTTATTATAGGAAAGAAGCAGTTTTTGCAATGAGGTGAGTCTCCCAAGCGATTCAGGAAGGGAACCAACCAGCGAGTTATCGTCGAGATAGAGTATTTTCAGAGAGGTTAGCTCCCCAAGCCAGTCGGGCAAATAACTAGTCAACCCAGTACGATATAAATCCAGATTCTCCAGGCTCGTCTTGATGCACCCGGAGAAGACATCCCCAAGTTCAGGCAGGCTCCTGCTGATGTTCATGTAGCTTAAACCAAGAGTATGCAGCTTGCAAATATTTCCCACTTCTTTTGGTATTACACCTTGGAGAGAATTGTTGGATAACCGGAGGAATTCCAGTGAGCTCAACTTCCCAATCTCAGCTGGAATGGAACCGCGGAACGAGTTATAACTAAGATCAAGATGTACAAGGCTACTCACATTGAATAACCAGGAGGGAATCGTAGGAGAGTCGATCCGGTTGCCAGAAAGGTCCAGAGTAGAGAGACGCGTGAAGTTAACGTGCGGAAGAGAGAGCGGGATGCTCTGGATCTCGCATAGAGATAACCGCACCTCTACGATGTGAGGAAGCATGTTCAGATACTCCACCAAGCTGCTCGTGTCTCGGAACTTCACGCCCCCCATGTCGAGATGTCGCAGAGAAGAAAGACCAGAAATCCAGAGAGGGTCGTCTATGCTGAGTCGGGGAACACTGTCTGAATATATATAAAAACGATCATTATGAAGATCAAGATATTGCAAGATCGAGAGGTTTCCGATCTGACGAGGAACTAGCCCACCAAGACCAGCCTGAGAGAGGTTAAGATATCTGAGGTTGCGAATTGAGCCAATGAACTCCGGTATAGGCCTGCCTCCGAAATAGTTCATGCTCAGGTCGAGATGCCTCAGTTTCTTCAGTCCGAGCAGAGATGGCCTCAGCTCACCTCCCATCGACCACTTGTTGTCGGAGAAGGGGTGTGGGTTACGAAGGTCAAGCCGGACGACATGTCCGGTCCTGTTGCTGCAGGCAACACCTTGCCAGTTGCAGCAGTCGCTGCCAGTCCAGGACGACAGCCTGCCGGTGTGGTCAAGGAGGCCGCGCTTGAAGTCGACCAGAGCATTTCTTTCGCCCTCGTCGCAACCAGCAACTGTGGAAGCTCCGTTGCACAGGAGAGCAAGGAAGAGAATCGCAAATATAATTGGAGAAGGCTTTGAACACATGATGATAGGCATTGTTTGTTGTTGAAGAACTTGGTGTCATTCCTTTGCTCTTACTTATTATAGATGGATTAGACAAATCGTACAACCTCAGCGCGTCACTGAACCGACCCATGCAAGACCAAATATAATGCTTGACTAGGGAGTCGCTCGTGAGTCACACGCTGATATTGATATTGTTTATTGACTAGGGAGTCGCTCGTGAGTCACACGCTGATATTGATATTGTTTATTGACTAGGGAGTAGCTCGTGAGTCACACGTCTAATCTAAGCCACAGAATGGAATATTATGTTGGAGACTGAGCTCTTGGCTAATTAGTGACCCGTTAGTCACACGTCAAGCTACAAAAAGTTAAATATTATTTCGGAGACCGAGCTCCGCTCACTAAAAAGTACACACTCGAGTCTCTCTCTCGGTCATCAATTTTCACAGTAATTTTGTAGAAGAAATAAGATTCCGTTTAGTTCACTGTAATATAATCGTAATAGCAATATAAAAATATTTTTTTATTTGATTATATTGCGATTATGATTACATTATAGTGTACCATGTTATGTAAACTAACATTGCTCCATTACGAGAAGCTGTACATAGACTCTACTACTTCTGAAAACTTAGGATTAAAGTTGATTGTGAAGCGAAGATGACGTGGAAGGAATTTTTTTGAACATGTATTAATATTACACTAAAATGTGTTTGATTGGATTTCTTTCCATAAAAAATAGGAATATTTAGACTTTAGATCTCAAATAAGTTTCAAACTTTTGTTTAGGTCTTCATATTATACATAATTAGTGTTTGGGTCTTAAAAATATCATTAACGTCTCAAAAGTGTCACTAATTATTTTTGGTGAAACATTTTAGACTCAAACACTAATTATGTATAATATGGAAATCCAAACACAAATTTTAGAACTTGTTTGAGATCCAAAGTCTAAATATTCCTAAAAAAATATTTTTATCACAAATTTTCTACCAATTATAGTGTTTGATAGCTTA
Organism: Iris pallida; assembly: GCA_029216955.1. NCBI lineage: Eukaryota > Viridiplantae > Streptophyta > Magnoliopsida > Asparagales > Iridaceae > Iris > Iris pallida. The sequence continues at coordinate 9,174,449 of JANAVB010011800.1, forward strand.
TATTTTTTATGAAATTATTTTTCACGAAACTATCATTTTCCACATTTTTCTCTCCAAAATAGTGAAAAATGAGATTTGGTCGAACCCATAGGAAAATATTATTTTCATGGAAAATAACTATGTTTCGTGAAAAATAATGACAATCAAACACCAAAATTAAGTTTTTCATTAAAAAATTAAAATTTTCATGAAAAAATTTTCCTAGTAAAATTATTCCGTGGAATTAATTTATTTTTATTGACACATTTGACCATGGTCCAATAATGATACAAACTGTTTGGCAGCTTGGCTCCCTCCAACGAAGTTCTATTAGGACTTGTTTGGTAAAATGGATTTGAATTTGTATTTGGATTTGGAAATTTAAAATTAAAATCCAAATCCAAATCATGAATTTTCAAATCCAACTCCAACCAAACATAGGATTTGGTAAATTATTAATTAGCTATTATAATTATAATTATAGTTATGATTAATAATTAAATTATTATTATAATTAATAAAATAATAAATTATTAATTAAAGATAATTATAATTATAGTTATGATTAATAATTAAATTATTATTATTATAATTATAATAATAGTTACGATTAATGAATTATTAATTAAGATATAATGATGATTATAATGACGATTAATAAATTAATAATTAAAATTTTAATAATAAATTAATTTATTAAAAAGTAAAATTTTAATTCTGATGATAATTTATGATAACTAACTATTAGTTATTTTTTATTAAAATAATAACTAATTTTTTGTTATATTTTTTATTAACAAAAAATAATGACTAATTTTTAATTAATTGTTAGCTAATTTTTAATTAACTATAAATTAAATATTTTAAAATAGTAATTATAAATTAATATAATGATGATTAATAAATTATCAAATAAATATTATAATATATTAATTACTAAATTATAAATTATTAAATATGATTAAAATATTATTAATTAAGATTGTAATAAAATAGTAATTAACGAATTATTCATTAACATTATAATAAGACTAATAAATTATTAATTATGATTATAATTGGATATTATTTAATAAATTATTAATTAAGAATACAATTATAATTAATAAATTTATTATAATTATGATTAATAAAATTATTAATTAAGATTATTATAAATTATTAAATAATAAAATTATTAACTTAGATTATAATTATGATAATTAACTATTAGTTAATTTTTTATTAAAAACAATAACTAATTTTTATTTATAATTTTTTTTAAAATAATAGTAATGACTAATTTTTAATTAACTATTAGTTAATTTTGAATAAACTATAAATTAAATATTTTAACGAAATTATTAAAAAATAACTAATTTTTTTCCCAAATCCAACCTCTTTCTTCCAAATCTAAATTTTAGATTTGGTCATACTTTTCATATCTAAATACATGGGTAAAGTACATTTAAACCCTCCTTAGATGTTACGAAAATACAATTAAAGACTTCCTGATTTGAAAATCCAATACGTTTTAATTATGCTTAAATCACCCCCTAATCAAACTTTTCTGTTAACCAGTGTTAATTCGGGGCTGTAATGACCAAATTACCCCTAGATATAATCGAACCATACAGTGGACGATTCATTTCTATTCTCAACACTCTCTCCCGTTCTCAACTCTCTCTCTCTCCCGTTCCCAAATCCCTCTCTCCCGTTCCCAAATGTAAACCCTAAATCTTTCCCCAAAATGATTATATTTCTTCTCAAAATCTAAATCGTACTTTACCAAACCCTAAATACTTTCAAAAGAATGCCTAAAAACTCCTCCCCGTCCCCAAAACCTAACTCTGTTCGTCTAAAAACCTAGAATCCTTCTCCGATGATCTGATTTTCCATATTCCAGACTGCCATTGGTTGATTGGAGTGGAGATTCTGTGCAGCAAGGATTTATTAGTGGAATTTTCGAACTGGTACACTCAAAAATCCTAGTTCATTGAAATTTGTTACACTTCTGAGCGTAGTGGTCCCAATTAATGAAGTAAATTTGTTAAATTTCTTAATCTTTTGAGAAAAATGCACCCGAATAATGAATTAGAATTTTTTTGATTCATGAATGATGTCTGTACGAATGGGAATTGTTTGTTCGAGTGTGAAATTGTTAATTTATTTGGTCTGTATATTGTTGTAGGGTTATTTGTTGTTTGTTAATCTTCTGAGCATAGTGGTCCCAATTTATAGGGGTTGTTTGTAGTCTATTATAGGGGCTGTTTGTTGTTAGTAGTTCTAATCCTTGTTTGTACATAGGGATTTGTCTATAAAATTGTTGATTTTATATCAAATTAGTTGTCTATTTGTATGTCTATACATAGTGGATGTGATATTGTTGTTGGGATGTTTGTAGTTCTAATCCTTGTTTGTACATAGGGATTTGTCTATGATATTGTTGTTTTTATATTAAATTAGTTGTTTGTACATAGGGATTTGTCTATAGAATTGTTGTTTTTATATTAAATTAGTTGTTTGTTTGTATGTCTATACATAGGGGATGTGATATGCTTGTACATAGGAAACTGTCTTTTGTTATTTTTTTAATATATGTTGTTGTTTGTGTGTGTATGTGCAGAGTGATTATTATGATGGATACAAAGTATATTGTTCATATATTTGTTGGGGGTAATTTTAGTGGTGATGACAAATATGTTGGAGGTATTGTATTAGAACTTAAAGATGTGTGGACAGAGATGAGATGTGCTGGTTTGAACTTGATGGGTTATGTACAACTGCTGGGGTACAGGCTCCATGTGAAATTTACTATTACGACCCTGTAGATAGAAGTAAGACTCAGATATTGGGTAATAATGATATATTGAGCTTATTTGAAAAGTTTGCAACTCCTTGTCTTATCAAGTTTTATGTATTGGGAAAGCTTGTTGAGTCACTCACTGACTAGGTGAATATGTTGACATTACTGAATTTATAACAACCAAGATTCTCTATGGTCCTCCTGAAGATGCTGATGAGATTGATGTGCAGTTGGGTGATAATTTTTGGGCCAATATTGACTTGACTGGGCATGCTCAACCAGATGAAGATGTGGAGTTAGGATCTGGGCTCCTCGACATGTAGAAGATCAAGGACATGTGGAGAATAAAGGCAATGTGGAGAATAAAGGCAATATGGAGAATGAAGAATCTATGGAAGATGCAGAAGCAGCTGGTGTTGACTTTAGTATTTTTGACCCCATGAAGACATTGACCAAGACTCTGAATATGCTCCCAGTGATGAGTTGGGTAGTGTACACTCCTCAGAAGATAGTTTTGATGATGAGGATGAAGAGACTGCTCATACAGAGCCTCTGGTGACTCAAAAAAGGTTACTGAGGAAGAAAAATGTGTCTCTTCATGTAGGGCAGAGGTTTGCTTCACATGCAGAATTTAGGAGTGCATTGAGGCTCCATTCATAAAGAACAAGTACAATATCAAGTTGATAGACAATGAAACAAAGAGGGTGAAGTGAGATGTGTAACACCCAGTTTTCTAAATGAGGATAATTTTAAAATTTTGTAATTATAATTATTTAATAATGGTATTTAATTCATATTGTGATTTTTAATCAATTTAAAACTATTTAAAACATTAAATTATGATTTTGATGGTTAACTAGTTAAACCCTAGAATTGCTAAGCTTGGAGACTATCCATGACCATGGGAGCCTAGTCATGTGATTAGGATGACTAACTACAACTTTTAGCTTAAGGGTATTTTGGTCATTTGGACAATTTTGTGAAATTATAAATTGTATTAATTAAATATATGCTAATTGTTAGGTTGAGACTTGACCTAGAAACTTAGCCTAATCTAGATTAGCCTTGATTGATTAGGGTAACCTAGTAATGACAAGGTTAATAATATCTAGATATTCTAGGTAAGATATTTTACTCTTAGGATATTTGTGAAAAAGAAAGCCTATGACAAGTTGAACCAATAGGAAGGCCTAGAATTTGGTGGACAACTCCTAGCCACTCATCTAGACCTAAAATCTAACCCTAATTCATCTAATGGCAGCCACCATAGGATCCTCCGCTCCTATAAGTATGCTCCTATGTTGTTCTTGCCTAATTTTTAAATACCTATAAAAAGTCCTAATTGTTCCTCCCTAAAATCCTTTCCTAACATCCAAATCAAGCCCAAATTGGTCCTAATCAATTGCATCATCACCCTCTACCATAGTGGGAGCTAGAAGGGGCTTGCTATCTAGGGTTTGAAGTGCTTTGGTCAATTGGAGTTCAAGGAGAAACCTAATCATTACCCTTTTTCATTGAGATTCAATCTCAATAGGTAAATCCCGTGAAACCCTTCTAAAATCATGTTTTATTTTCATAGATGCATGCCTATAGGTATACCCTAGCTGTAGAGATAGTTTGGTGCTAGGTAGTGTCCATTTCGTGTCCGTATCAGACACGTATCAATGATTTTAACAAAATGTTCGATGAAATGTTTGTGAGAAATTAATTGTGTTAATTTCAGAAACTAAATGAATAGAAAATTAGGTTATTATATATACATTAATAATCCAGGTGACTGAGTCAAAAATTTAGTGTTTTTTGTGTCCAAAACGGACACACACACGCGTGCAGACACGGTAGCAGTGCCCTGCTACCCGAGTGTCACTGTGGACACGACACGCCACGTGGCGGCCTGCCACTTGGCACAGACCAAGGGACAGTGACTGACATCACACCCCTTGAGTCTTGAGTCGTCTCGTGTCGTATTGGACACGCAATTCTACGTGCACGCGATTTGCACTGTCACTGTGCGTGTGGAAATTCTTCACTGATACGCAGTTCGTGTCGACAATAGACACGACTTGGACACGTGTTATCTAGCCTAATGTGTAGTACTATAGGTAGGCTACCTAGGTTAGTGTGCACGAGGTGTCCTAGGCTCTGTGTCGTGTCCAATTCCTCAGGAAATGGCCGCACGAGCCAGTGCACGAGCTGTGCACTACCAAAATTCCCGAACCCAGTTCTCTTGCTTTGGACACTTCGTGTCCACTCTAGTGGACACGAATGGCACACCCTAGATACGAAACCATATGGGGAACATTCTTATATAACTGTTATTTAATTTCATGGTTTAATTTTAGGTTTTCGAATTTGGATTTTGGTGTATCAGTCGTTTCCAGTTTTGTTAAATATGAGCTATCAGCTAATATAAGATATGAACCTATTTCCTGAGATTTCCTGTAAATGAAATGTTGATGTCCATGTTGATTGAGGTTCGTTAACTGTAGTTAAGTTTAAACCTGTGTACACTTAGGAAAATTTCTGAGAATGTTAACTGTTATAGGAATGTTAAAACTGAGTTTAAGTTAAGAATTCCTGAGAATTTCCAAGTTACTGTGGTTCACTAATTTAATTGGAAATTGCAATGTTTGTAGTTGCATTAGGATTATGGTGGTGATTAGTTCAAATTTCATTGGGTTTCTTAGGATGAATTGTTATGCCAGTAACCTGAGTACATACGAAAATCCTGAGTTTCAGTCAAATGAAATATGTGAATTCCTGAGAATGAATTGTGAACAGATTTCTGAGATTTTAATCAATGTTTAAACTGAGTTTGAAATGTATGTAAACTGAGATTTCAGTTAATATGTAACTGCGAATTCAATGTTGATAACTGAGTTTTCAATCAAGCAGTGTAACCGAGTTCACATGTGAATTTCTGAGATTTTAATAGTAAACTGAAATGGGATTTAGAATTTGGGTTGTATATTACAAATTGATTCCTGAGATTGAATGTTAAAGTAAACTGAGATGTTGGTTTAGTTGGATTTTAAACTGAGATTTTCCATTAAGTAAAACCTGAGAAATTCTAGTTCACTTAAATTCCCTAATTGCTACACTATCAACTAATTTTTAAATCCCTGATTTCAGATTACAACATACACACACTGTTTTGTTGAATTAGTTTTCATACACACACACACACACACACTGTTTAAACTCTGGAATTGGAAGCTAATACACTAACTGTCATGTCCATTACACTACTCTAAATTTAATTCACTGTTTCCTACTTCACTAAACTGTCCTATTGACACTTTGTAACCAGTTAACCCTTGCCTAACCCTTTAATATGTATTGTACTATATATAGTTGTTATATGTTAGTATTTAAATATATAGCCATGTATGTGATAAGGTAGGTAATGCATGATTAATGGAAGTTGTATGTATGTATTAGGCCTAAGTAATGTGTGCCATTATGTATATATATTGTGGAAGAGATGTGCCTATTTCATATGCATGTATACCTATATACAATATGTGTATAGTGTATGTATGTATATTGTAAGTTAAATAGCTTGAGTAGCCTTATTGTTGGTTGTGAGTGCTAGACTAGGCTTGGTTTAGTTTTGTGTGTAGTGTAGAAGTTGCCTAGGCTATGTATTGTATAACTAGAATTGACTTGTTAAACCTAGAATTGACTTGTTGAGCCTAGATTAGACTAACTAATACTAGTTGACCAAGTTTGACCAAATCCTAACTAGTTTGACCTAATTTGACTAGTGTTGACTTTTAGAGTTGACCAGAGTTGACCAGAGTTGACTTTGGTCCAGACTGACCTAGAAACATGTAGATGTATTGTATTCTTCAAATTATAATTCCCTTGTATACATCATGACTTGTGTTGCTCTAAATAGGATTTAGTTACCTCGTTTCGGACTTTATTTTTTCAGGGACATTCGGATCTCAGGCGAGTACATTCTCTTATCGTTTCATACTTGTCATGACTTATATTCTTGCTCTAGATTACTTTACTAGATGCTGACACTTGTTATCACGGATTAGTACTATATGGATCTTTCATGCGGTGTTATCCCCTTATAGGATACATCGGGTATATCGTGTTCGTGTACTTTATCATGGGCATTGTATACTCCTTGTGTTCGAGTTATTCGTGTACAAATTGTGTGAAATTAGGTACTCTCATGTGCCCATATGATCATCTTGTACAACTATACTTCGTGTGCAATAACATAACTTGACTGGATCCTTGTGTATTGATTGGGGAGGGTGAGTAGGAAATGGTTATGCGATCAAATTCCCTATTGTATAAGACATTGTATATGTCCATTGTACCTTCGTGTATAATGGAGTCCCATTTTATTATATAACCCAACCTGTTTACATAACCATATTATGCTCTAAATCACTAGTCACTTACAGTTCTTACTTATTATATAAATATTTCCAGTTTACAAATATCTCTTATTTTCGTGTACATCTTCTTACAGTTCTTGTATCTTACTCTTTTGCATGCTTTATATTTCCTGTCATGATATGAACTGCGTGAGATGTACTGTGCTTGCTCCTGTCCTGACTGGACCTGTTGAAAATATTACAGATGATACCGAGGACTTCTATCCAACCTACTATGGAGCCCATCTAGACGACACCTGTGAGTTGGACCCACAGGAGGATCCAGCTCTAGCTGAGGACGTCATCCCTACTGCCTAGACTAGTTTAGTTAGGCTTTATCTTACTTATGTTATCATTGGGATTTGAGTTGTATTATGTTTGTTATTGTGTCGTTAGACACTTAGACTTATTTTTCTTTCTGATTGTATCTTCCCTTGAGATTTTTATTTCTATGATATCGTGCTATTTCTGCCTTAGTTGTGATTGAGACTGTATTCTGTATTTTCACCTCCACTCGGAGTGTATATACTGTACATGTACCTTATATTGTTAGATGTTGTGATCTAGGACAACGTTCTACCGCCGACACTGCGGCGTAGGCTGGACGTACCCACTTCTCGTGCCCTTACTCTAGGGTGCGGGTCGTGACAAGATGTGCAAATGATGCTTGTGAGTGGAGAATTCATGGGAGTGTTTTTTGTGCTCATGGGAATTTTGTATTGAAGAAGTATGCGTCTGACCATTCAAGAGACTGGTGTTGAGGTGGACAGCAATAAACAAGCTACTGTTACATGGCTTACAAACAGATATATACACAAGTTCAACAATAAACAAGCTACTATGTTTAGAAGAATGCTCATGGTAAGGTTCCATGAGAAGAGAGAAAGAATGGGAGCTCATGATGGGGTCATTGTTCCTAAAGTAATGAAAAAACTGGAAGAAGTCAAAGAGGGTGCAAGAAAATGTCTTGTTATTACTTTTGGATTCAATAAATTTGAAGTGAGCCAGAGAGGATTTAATAAGGCAGTGGACTTGGAAGCAAAGACTTACAACTGTAGAGAATGGAAACTCACATGTATTCCTTGTGAGCATGCAGCTGCATGTATTAAGAAGAAGAGACACTCAATTGAAGACTATGTAGATAAGTACTACCACAAGTCTACCTACTTGAAGGCTTATGCAGAGGTGATGAATCCTCTTTCAATGAGAAATCTAAGACAGCTTCAAAATGTTGTACCTATGATACCCCCCTGTGATCCATATCCAAACCGGGAGAAGGAAAAAAGAAGAGAAAGAAACAAGATGATGAAAGAATGTCTAAGAAGGAAGCTGGAAAAGTCATGACTAGAGCCACTATCACCTGCGGCAAGTGTAAGCAGTTAAGACATAACTCAAGAGCATGTCCAAATCCTTTTAAGGAAAAGGTGGCAGTGCCAAAAGGCAAACCAGGTAGGCCTAAGCTCCCTAGGTCAAATCTGCATGCGTGTCATGGTAATCCAACACCTCATTTTGAAGGAAATGTAGACCATAATTTTGAAAGTGTTGCAAGGGGGAGAGTGTTACATCCAAAAGGTCAGTTCTGATACATGGCTTTTTAATTATTTGTTACTCATTTTAAAATTTGGTATTTTAATTATTTGTTACTTATCTTTTCATAGGTTGTAGACAAGTAAAGGATCTTTATCATTTTGGTGACCCATTTTGAAAGTTGGCAATGATGAATTCGAGTTATGCGGGTATAAGGATATGTGTGGCAATGATGAATTAGGATGCTATTTGTTGATATAGCTGTAGGGTGCTCCGTTTGTAAGGAGCAAATGATGAACTTTGTGGGGTGCTTTGTCTGTGGGGTGCTCTGTTTGTGAGGAGAAAATGATAAATTTTGTTGTCCCTACCTCATTTGGTCATGCTACATGTTGCTATCCCTAAATCCTTTACTCACTAACTCTTTTGAGCCACTATCCCTATGGAATTTTGTCATGCTACATGTTGCTATAAGATACAGGTTCCTAATTCTTCTTCATTTCATCTTCTTTCTTAAGAATTTTTACTTCATGTCATCAATTCTAAATCTTATTTCTTTTTTCTCTGCAGTATACAAGCATGTGGAAGCAAATTGTGGATGTTAGGTTGCTGCTGGCATGTGGAAGACATATTTTGGATGAAGAAATATGTGTTTATATTTTGGATGTGTTCATATTTTGGATGAAGAATGTTGTTGAACAAATGGATGTGTTCGAATTTGATGTGAATCTTATTATACTGCTGATGGATCTGTTTATATTTTGGATGAAGAATATTGTTGAACAAATGAAAATGTTGTTAACCAAATGGGATGTGTTTATATTGTGCAGTTTATGTTTTGGATGAAGAATATTGATGAACATGGAAGTTTATATTTTGGTCTTTAGTGAACTCTAATTTCTTCAGATTTTGCAATGTGCAGTTTATATTTTGCAATGTAATTGGATGTGTTCATATGTGCAGTTTATATTTTGCTATGTATTTGGTGAACTCTAATCTGAAATGATCATATGTGCAGTTTATAAAATGATCATATGTGCACTTTATATTTTGTAATGTATTTGATATGTGCAGTACATTTTGGAACTGGAATGCAAATTTTATTTGAAACTGGAATTGTAAACCTTGGTAAAAATTTCTTTTCATCACATGTATTCCTCATACAAATAACTTAAACATTACTAAACATGTCAAAAATTCAAAAATAAATTGCTAAACATGTATGTTAAAGCATGGTCTTGGTTCAGTTGCTGCCACCGCCACTATCGATTCTCTAGGAATAGGTTGTAAACCTTGGCCTGGGTGCTCCTTTAATTCTTTCATTAAATTCCACATTATAGTTTGATAATGTTCTAAAAGTTTCTCATCCTCCCAAAGTAGAAAACCACAAGAATTTGTCGAAAAATTTACACACTCGTAGAATCTTCTTTCAGGGTTTGTTGTTGTCCATGAAGTCTTCAATGGACTAATTAATCCACAATGGCAATAAATTGTTCTTCCACAATTTCTATTTGGACGTCTTAAGAATGAAGATTGTGAGCTACTGGCCATAATTTGCAGTTGGATATGAGATCTGTAAGTAAGAAAAAGCTTCAATACATTAAATGGGAGCAAATAAGTAAAAAAAAACAAAAAGGAAGATAAAAAAATAATGTTATTTTTCCAACAAACTGGTCGAAAAATTAGAAAATAGAAAGATTTGGTAGTGTCTTTCAAAACCATCCTATACATAGAGAATGAAAGGGAGCCACATTGTTAACGTTAGGTTCTAAGGGTTATTTTGGGTAGTGCATAATTTACTTTACCCAAAAACTTGCTGCTAACGGCTATTTCTAACGTCTCTTTGACGGGAAGGGCCATTATAAGCAAAATAGGTTGGGCGGGAGGTGTAAACTGCTTAGATTTTCTAAAAGGTCTTATTTTACGAACGAGGAAAATCTAAGAAGGGTTTAAATGCACTTTACCCCCAAATCCATCTCCAACCAAACATAGGATTCCATGAATTTGACTCCAAATCCATAAAATCCTAAAATCCAACTCCAAATACAGTTTACCAAATAGGCCCTTAGACTTGTTTAGAAAGAGAGCAAATATAAGTTCACGAAGCACAGGATATTTATACGCAAAAATTTTCCTTGGCGTGGACCAAGCAAAAAAAAATGTTCACCCCATTATAGTAAAACGGTGTTACAATTAATATTTTCTTCTATAGCACATTAAAGGAGTACCAACATATATATACGTTTTCATTTCGTGAGTTGATCACAATGAAACAAACTCACCGACAAAATTAAACACGACCTTACAATTGATACACTGTTAATGGAGCAACTTCGTCACTCTTCTCTCGGATATATGCTACTAGTGAGTAGTTGTAATATCCTGACATTTTTCTATATAACTACTTGATTTTTAAAATTATTTAAATATATAATTAATATATTATAAATTATTTATAAAACATATTTATAGGATAAAGATAATTATTTGATAACCTTAAATTCTTTTGAGGTAGGAGGACTATTTCTCCTACGGCTGTTGAGGTAGGAGGACTATTTATAAAACATATTTATAGGATAAAACATATTTATAGGATAAAGATAATTATTTGATAACCTTAAAACATAGGTTTTCTTCAACAGCCGTAGGAGGACTATTTCTCCTACGGCTGTTGAAGAAAACCTCTGTACTTCCTCCGGGTCATGCTGCAGGCTGTGCTGCTTCCCCCTCATCTTCCTGCCCACTTTTTCTCCCCCGACTCTACACTTGAGCTGGATGTCATATGTGGCTGAGAGAGTCAAATAAAAAGAAGGAAAGTAGGGAGGAGCAGATTGGTTCAGAGCCATGGTGGAGGAGAGGAGAAGGAAGATGCTTGATCAGAACGAATGGCTCAGAACACAAGTCAAGATTCATTCTAGCATAAATTAGTGTGAATCATCTATGTTCTTATCGTATATAGTATCTGAAGGACGTAACAGAATCAAGATGAACTCACTAATGTAATACTAAGACATCATCTACTACTATATAAGATATAGTGATAGGTTGTCGTATCATCATTGCCGAGGGATGAGGGTCGGAGGACAGGCAACTTTATCTACGGCTACATAGTTTCTGCCTCGCCAGTCGAATGGCTGCAGGGACTATGTCCTGATCACCATGTCGTACCGTAGACTAATGCAAATGGAGCTGAAAAAATATGCATAAACCAAACCAATATATAATGCACACCAATTATCCAAGAATCACATAGACCAAATATGCACATACGAATTTAATGCACGCCAATTATCCAAGAATCATATAGACCAAACCAAATTAATATAAAATAGACATCAATTATCCTGAAGAACGTAACAGAATCAAGATGAACTCACATAATGTAATACTAAGACATCATCTACTACTATATAAGATATAGTGATAGGTTGTCGTATCATCATTGCCGAGGGATGAGGGTCGGAGGACAGGTAACTTTATCTACGGCTACATAGTTTCTACCTCGCCAGTCAAATGACTGCAGGGACTATGTCCTGATCACCATGTCGTACCGTAGATCAAATGCAAATAGAGCTGGAGCCAAAATACAGAAACCAAATACAGAATCAAATCCCTGGGACGGATGGCTCAGAACACAACCAACCGGAGAGGATACTCTGAGAGATCCATCTGAGTAGGACGTATACTCTGAGAGATCACCTTTACAAGAATGATATCAGTAGCGGGATTGAGTGCTGGAGGGGATACTATCAGAGTATACGTCCTACTCAGATGGGTCTCTCACCGTTACTATTTTTTTCTGACAGCATGGTGGATGTGCTCCGTCAACAGAATCTGGCTCCGAGCCAAAACTTTGCCCCAGAGCTCAAGTGGACATCCTTCGTGTAGAGCTCGAGTGAGAGGTTCCTGACAGCAAGGTGGTCTCCTTTGTCAAAGTATCCGTGCTCGTCCCACAACCAATGTGGGATGAGCACGAATACTTTGACAAATGAGACCACCATGCTGTCAGGAACCTCTCACTCGAGCTCTACACGAAGGATGTCTACTTGAGCTCCGGGGCAAAGTTTTGGTTCGGAGCAAGATTCTGTTGACGGAGCACATCCACCATGCTGTCAGAAAAAATTAGTAATGGTGGGAGACCAATCTGAGTAGGACGTATACTCTGATAATATCTCCTCCAGTACTCAATCTCACTACTGATATCATTCTTGTAATAGTGATCTCTCAGAGTATACGTCATACTGAGATGGATCTAATATTCTCTCTTGTTGGTTGTCGTATCATCATTGTCGAGGGATGAGGGTCGGAGGACAGTACAAATAGTCTAATACAAAAACAACTCAATAAGTAGTCCAATACAAATAGTCTAATACAAAAATAACCCAATACCAATAGTCCAATACAAATAAGTACTAATAGATAATGAGAACCACGCTGCTCACGCAAACGCTCAGTGATACGTTCACGCATCCACCTTAAAAAAGCGAGATTTTTGGCGCGAGGAGAGACGTCGTCCCTTGCAAGGACTGCATGAAGAGAACTCTCGGTCTCACTAGCTACCGGTGCTGGATGAATAGAACTCCCGGTCTCACTAGCAACCGGTGCCACTTCCTCCTCAACTGTAGGAGGAGCCACCTCAGCATTCACTGTTTTCTTCAAACGATGTGCCGCTCCTCGGGTCATGGGTGCCATCTGGTAAGATCGATAGTCACAAATAATATAATTGTAACATAAGCAAGCTAACTAAAGGAACCATCATGTAATTTGAGTACATTTTCGAAAGCCGATAAAGTATAAAAATTCGATTTTTTGCCAAGTGTGAGAACGGATGGCTCAGAAGACAACCCAAGATTCATTCAAGCATACATTAGTGTGAATCATCTATGTTCTGTACATATGGTGTAGTATATATTCTTATCGTATCTAGTATCTGAAGAATGTAACAGAATCAAGATGAACTCACATAATGTAATACTAAGACATCATCTACTACTATATAAGATATAGTGATAGGTTGTCGTATCATCATTGCCGAGGGATGAGGGTCGGAAGACAGTCAACTTTATCTACGGCTACATAGTTTCTGCCTCGCCAGTCGAATGGCTGCAGAGACTATGTCCTGATCACCATGTCGTACCGTAGATCAAATGGAGCTGGAACTGGAGCCAAAATACAGTACTACTTTACCATGTCGTACTATTTTACTCTCTCTCTCCTTCCCTCCTCCGGCGCTCTCACTCTCTCCGGCGCTCTTACACTACTAATTCTTATGTGTTTTAAGTGTGAGAACGGATGGCTCAGAACACAATCCAAGATTCATTCTAGCATACATTAGTGTGAATCATCTATATTCTGTATACATATCGTGTAGTATATGTTAACCTTATCGTATCTAGTATCTGAAGGACGTACGTAACAGAATCAAGATGAACTCACTAATGTAATACTAAGACATCATCTACTACTATATAAGATATAGTGATGGGTTGTCGTATCATCATTGCCGAGGGATGAGGGTCGGAGGATAGGCAACTTTATCTACGGCAACATAGTTTCTGCCTCGCCAGTCGAATGGCTGCAGGGAACATATACACCATGAATCCAAACCCCATATATACGGCAACATACTTTATCAGAAGCACACAACTGATAGAACTCGTACTGTCCTTGAGACAGTGAACATATACACCATGAATCCAAACCCCATATATATTCACATTTACTAATCCAAACACCACCAACTAATGGAATACCCAATATGGATAACACATTATTTAGCCAATATATAAACTCAGATGAATTTGAGAAGCAAAGCCACCCGCCGCCCCCGACCAAAGCCCGCCGCCCAGTAGTTCGGTTGCATATATATATGAAGAGTGCTTATGGGTGTGCGTCGGTTGCAAATAGCCCCGACGCACCCGCCCCAAGCCAGCCGCCCAGCCCCCAACCCAAGCCAGCCGCCCAGCCCCCGACGCCGCCGCCCCAAGCTAGCCGCCCAGCCCCCAACCCAAGCCAGCCGCCCAGCCCCCGACGCCTCCGTCCCAAGCCCACCGCCCAGCCCCCCAACCCAAGCCAGCCGCCCAGCCCCCGACGCCCCCGCCCCAAGCCAGCCGCCCAGCCCCCAACCCAAGCTAGCCGCCCAGCCCCCGACGCCCCAACCCCAAGCCCACCGCCCAGCCCGTCGCCCCAAGCCCACCCGCCTCCCAGACCCCGACGCCCCCGCCCCAAGCCAGCCGCCCAGCCCCCGACGCCCCAACCCCAAGCCAGCCTCCCAGACCCCGACGCCCCCGTCCAGCCCCCGACGCCCCAACCCCAAGCCCGCCTCCCAGACCCCGACGCCTCCGATCCAAGCCCACTGTCCAGCCCCCGCCCCAAGCCAGCCGCCAAGCCACGGACGGCCCAGCCCCAATCGCGCCGCCCAGACCCTATAACCGAGAGAGAGAGAGAGAGAGAGAGAGATCGAGAGAGAGAGAGAGAGAAGGGGGGTTACCTTCGGAAGAGAGAGAGGAGAGGACGTCGACGCCGACGACGATACCGACGCCGATCACCAAAGCCGACACCGGCGAGAGAGAGAGAGAGAGAGAGAGAGAGAGAGAGAGGAGAGAGTGAATTTGGGGGGAATGCCAAAAGTTTCCCCCGCCTTTTTATTTAAGTCTGGAACGCTCATTTAGCGACGGATTCGCGACTACGAAAAATCCGTTGCCAGGTAGTCGCTATTATCGATTATCCGACTGAATATCCGTCGCTACGTAGTCGAAGATATGTCCCGCCAATTATATACACAATTCCCGCCAAATAAACGACTACGTGGCGACGATCGAATATCCGTCGCTATAACACCGACACACTAGCGACGGATTGGCGACCTTTCCTGCCCCTAAATTTAAAATAAAAATGGCAAATGTTTGTGGTCGGTAATCAGTCGCTGAGCGGCCACGAATCCGTCGCTACTACCGACAGAATAATTCCGTCGCTAAACCTCCGTCGCTAAATGAGCGTATTTTGGTAGTGAATGTCCATGTCGCATGTTTTATGCGCGGGCCCTTCTCTGTTATTTTTTGGCATAGTTGATGCTCTTTTCGTCTTCACTGAACTACTCAAGTTATGTGTGATGAATCTACATGAGCTGTGCTGTAGGGCTGCATGAATCACTACTAAAATCTGCTATAATAGCGACGTATATTAGCGACGGCGGAAAAAGCGTCGCCGATAATTGACTATAGCGACTCCTAGTGCTACACGTCGCTGACCGTCGCTGAGTAGCGACGTTCAGCGACGTAGTGTTTATTACATCGCTGAATGGCGACGTTTTGCGACGAATATTTATTTATGTCGCTGTATTGCGACGTTTTGCGACGTAAATTTTATACGTCGCTGACGTATTTCATATAAGGTTACTGGCCCGATCGAAATCATAATTTTTTATCCCAAATTATTTTGTTCCCGCTCGATCCCCTTCTTCCCCTCTCCCTCCGACGAACCCTCCCCTCCGGCGACCCCTCCCTCCGACGACACCCTTCCCTTCTCCCCCCCGCCACCCCGCTCGCCCGCTGACCCCTCCCTCCGGCGATCAGCCTCTCTCCTCCGACGAAGTCTCCTTCCTCGCCGTCTTTCTCCTCCGACGAAGCCACCCTTCTCGCCGCCTCCATCCTCCGACGAAGCCACCCTCCTCAGGTAAACCCTAACCCTAGCCCTAGCTATCTAGACACAGACACGGACACGAGAACCCTAACCCTAGCTGGGGTGGTCTTGCTGTAGAGGGGGGGAGGGAGGGGTGGGGGTGGGTGCAGGGGGGTGTGGGCGGTCTTACTGTCGAGGGGTGGAGGAAGGGGTGGGGGTACCCGGGGGTGGGGGGGTCTTGCTGTCGAGGGGGACAGGGTTGGGGTGGGTGCAGGGGTAGGGGAAGGGTGGGCAGGGGTTGGGGGAGGGGGGTAGGGGAGGGAGGGTCTTGCTGTCGAGGAGGGTAGGGGGGAGGGGGGCAGGGGTGGGTGGGTGCAGGGGTAGGGGGGAGGGGGGCAGGGGACAGGACCTTAACCCTATTTCGGACACGACTCTGTGACACAGGACACAGGAATATATGCCCCTAGTAACCCATTCGAATGTTTTTCATATATATTGTATTGATTACTTATCTCTGCTTAGTAACTTGTACATGTTAATTAATAACAATGTTTTTCTAATAGAGGCTTTACAGTATTTGACATATCTGAACACTCCCTCCAAATTATTATGATAAGGCGAAGTCTTTGGAACAGTTGCTTAGAGTCATTAGGTCTCGCAATGAGATAACAAATATGAGACTCTGATACTTTACACTTCTGTCTCGTTTGGTTCGCCGAAAGAAATGGAAAGGAAATCAATTCCTTGTATTTCCTTTCCTTTGGAAATTACAAATCCCATTGATTTTGCTTTCCGATATTTGAAAATGTCAAGGAAATCGAAAAGAAAAGCGGATACTTCAATGTGGAAAAGTGCTTCCTTGATTGGATGGATCGAACCATTTTTTCACCTAATTATCCTTCCATTGGGAGTCACTTTCCTTTCTTCCTCATTTCCTTTGGCACCCGAACTTACGAAAGCAATGACTTTTCTTTTCCAACTCCATGTTTTCGCGAACAAACGAGGCCTATGTTCTTAAGTAGTCTTTGGTACGCCAAGAAGAATATCGATAGGCTGCAAAAATAGTAGCATATTCTAACTCTAACTCATTTCATGCGTGAGTTTGTTTTTGTAACTCGCTTGTCCAACAAAATGTTCTTAGTCGCTAGATAACACTAAGTTAGAGATGTTCCTAGTCGCTAGATTAGGATATTAGTTTAGATTAAGATATTAGTTTATGTTAGAAGGAACTGCCTGTAGCTGCATCGTAGCTGCAGGAATATGAGAGTTATTAGATGTTAAAGTAGGATATTAATTTATTAGTTAGGATAGAGATTTATTAGTTATTTTTATAAACCGTGATATGTTAAATGCCTGCAGCTGCATCGTAGCTCAGGGATATGACTGAGAGGGTGACATGGTTGTCACATTAAGGGTCTTTGAGGAGGTGACATGTTGTGAACATGTATATCCTTATAGTTCTCATACTATAAGGATATATCTTTTCACAATATGTCACCTTGTCAAAGACCCTTAATGTACCAACCATGTTATCGCGGTATTGGTATTGGGATACCAATAGCGATAAGGTAATGGGTACCAATAGCGATAAGGTAAAGTGTACCAACTTAAGGTATTGGTATTGGGATACCAATAGCGATAAGGTAAAGGGTACCTTGGTAGGTAATGACTAGAAATAGGATATTTGACTTAGATTTGACCTTGTTTGACCAAGGTTAACTATTTTGACTGAAAGTCAAAGTAGAATCAACATCTGACCTAGATTGGACTAAGAGTTGACAAAGTCAACTATAGGTCAACCCTTGACCTACTTTGACCTTGTTTGACTTTGTTTGACTTAGCTTGACCTTGTTTGACTTAGTACAACCTAGTTTGACCTAGATTGCATATCATTGTTATTAGTAACTGTCCGCTACTAATGTGTGTCCCATAATAAGACATAATATACGAATTTGTGCCTATTGGATAATGTGTGTCCATCTTTGCAGAATTATTTCCAAATGGATATGAATTACTACTTGCGGAATCATTCATGGATGTACAATCGTCGTCCTGATGATATGTGTGGTATGCGGGATGAATACATAGCGAGAGTAGAGCAGTTCCTACAGTTTGCTAAGGCGTTCCCTCAGTACATGGACGACACCAAAATTAAGTGTCCGTGTGTGAAATGTCATAACGTGAAATATTATCCAGAAGTGGAAGTGACATATCATTTGTACTCGAGAGGTTTCACGCCTAATTACTATCAGTGGACCGCACACGGAGAACTTGTATCTTTAGCATCAGAGCCGGAGCCTTATGTTGAGCCGTATATGCATGCGGGACCTAATTTTGTTTCAGATAATCATGCATACGATGATGGGTGCGTGAACATGGTTTTCGACGCTGCAGAGCCTAGTTTCGTTCATGATGCAGCTGAGGAGGCACCGAAGTCGATGCTGCAAAGTTCATGGAGTTGCTGAAGAATGCAAGGACTCCATTGTATCCTGGTTGTGAGGATCATTCACCGTTGGAGGTGGTTACAAGACTGTTGAGCATTAAGTCAGATTTTAACATGTCGCAAGAATGCTACAACCGAGTGTTGGAGTTTATTATAGAGATCTTGCCGGCGGGTGCTAAGTTACCTAAAGACTTCTATCGGTCTAAGATGATGGTGAGATCGCTCTGGATGGGATACGAGAAAATCGATTCTTGTCACAATGGGTGCATGCTGTACTACAAAGACGACAAGGACGCAGATGTGTGCAGATTTTGTGGTGCTGATCGCTATAAGACAACTAGTACAGGAAGGTCTACCGGTGCAAGAAGACCGACCGATTCAATGTATTACTTGCCTTTAACGTCGCGGTTGCAAAGATTATTTATGGTGAAAGAGGCGGCCGAAAATATGAGTTGGCACATGTGAGAACAGATTGAAGGAGTGTTGGATCACCCATCCGATGGAGAAGCGTGGAAGCACTTTGATCGAGTGTATCCTGATTTTGCTTCAGATCCGTGTAATGTCAGGTTGGGGCTATCTTCTGACGGTTTTACTCCTTTTGGTCTTTCGGGATCCCAGTATTCGTGCTGGCCTGTGATTGTCACTCCGTATAACCTACCGCCTTGGATGTGCATGAAGACCCAGTACATATTTCTAACCGTTATAATTCCTGGTCCGAACAATCCCAAGAGGAACATTGATGTGTACTTACAGCCTTTGATAGATGAGTTGAATCAGTTATGGAAAGTAGGCGCTAACACGTACGATGTTTCCAGGAAGTAGAATTTTCAGATGAAGGCAACCCTTATGTGGACCATCAACGACTTTTCGGCCTATGGAATGTTATCTGGATGGAGCACTCATGGCCGTCTCTCATGTCCGTATTGCATGGCCCGTAGTAAGGCTTTCCGCTTGAAATACGGAGGAAAACCATGCTTCTTTGATTGTCATCAGCAATTTCTGCCAAAAGATCATCCGTTCAGAAGGAACAGGAATGTATTCCGTGCCGGCGTTGTAGAGAAGGGTGATCCACCGCCAAGGTGGTGCGAAG
Organism: Iris pallida; assembly: GCA_029216955.1. NCBI lineage: Eukaryota > Viridiplantae > Streptophyta > Magnoliopsida > Asparagales > Iridaceae > Iris > Iris pallida. The sequence goes on from JANAVB010011800.1 coordinate 9,194,290, forward strand.
CCACGATATGGGAGGAGGTTAGAGATTTTCCAAGTGCTATCGAAGATCCTACAACTGGGTTCAAGTACGATAGATTTGGTAGAGATCATAACTGGACAAAGAGGAGTATATTCTGGGATCTGCCATACTGGAGTACCAATCTGATCAGACATAATCTTGATGTCATGCATATTGAGAAGAATGTGTTTGATAACATAATTAATACTGTGATGGACGTAAAGGGAAAAACGAAAGACAATCCCAAGGCCAGGTTGGACTTAGAAGAAATGCAAACGCCCTGCGTTGCATTTGATAGAGCAGAATGGAAAACAGTTCATGCCGAAGTCAATTTTCTCGCTGGACAAGAAGGATAAAGTGAGACTTTGTCGGTGGATCCAGGGCCTAAAATTTCCAAACGGATATGTGTCAAATATGAGAAGATGTGTCGATCCGAAGGAAAACAAATTGATGGGTATGAAGAGCCACGACTGTCACGTATTCATGGAGAGGTTAATTCCGATTGCATTTTGGGAATTCTTATCGCAGGCAGTTTGGGATCCATTGACGGAGCTTAGCATATTCTTCAGGGATCTTTGTTCTAAGAAATTGCTCGTTGATCGTCTAGAAAAGCAAGAGAAGGATATTACGGTAATACTATGTAAGCTAGAGAGGGTATTTCCTCCTGGATTCTTCGACTCTATGGAGCATTTGCCGATTCATCTATCCTATGAGGCACGTGTTGGTGGACCTGTCGAATATCGATGGATGTACCCGTTCGAGCGACATTTGAATCACCTAAAAAGAAAGGTAAAAAATAAGACACGGGTCGAGGGTTCTATTTGTGAAGCCTATGTTCTCGAGGAGATTACAAACTTTTGTTCGATGTATTTCAAGCCTCATGTTACAACTAATAGAACGAGAGCTTCCAGAAACGACGACGGAGATCATGAAAGTAATGATACAATACTGAAGGTATTCAATGCTCCAGGAAAGCCATCGGGTAAAATAAAGAAGAGATATCTGAACGATGATGAGCTAAGGGCTGCTCAGGTGTATGTATTACTCAACTGCGAAGAGGAGGAAGTAGAGAAACTGGAGGGGTAAGTAATTAATACGTCAACATTATTTTAATAGTGTTGATCATTATACTATTACATTAATTGTACGATGTTGTTTTCAGCATATTTAATGATGATGTGAGGTCAGATAGGCCACACATAACAGAAGAAGAACTAGAACAAGAAATGAGGCATTATTTTCCATCATGGTTGAGTGCATATGTAAGACTTGAGAACTCTGTAATTACCTTTCTGTATATGCACTTGATTGAGAATGAGCTTAATTTCTTCTTTCGTGGTATTTAGGTCGATCGATCATACGCAAGACTTGAGAATGAGTCTATTAGAACGCTAGCCAAGGGACCAATTTATGCTGCAAAAATATGGCCAAGCTACTGTGTTAATGGGTTTAGGTTCAAGTCAACAACTTGCCCGATCAGAGACAACTTTATGGATCTCGACTCCACCAAAACAGCTGTTTGTGTATCAGATCTTCGAACTACAAAGATGTTGATACGGGCAACGATTTCTATGGCGTGCTACGAGAGATCATGGAGCTGACATATAGTTATGGAATAGAGCCTGCTAAGATTGTGTTATTCAGGTGTGATTGGTTGGATCCAATTGAAGGTCAAGGTTAGAAAGTAGACAAGCATGGTCTTGTTGATATAAACTATCGGCGTCGATATCAAGCCTATGAACCATTTGTTCTATCAAGTCAGGCTCAGCTCGTGTACTTCACAAGTTATCCTAAACGGGGAACAACAAGGTCGGACTGGTGGGCAGTATGCAAGACCAAAGCTAGAAATACCTTTGAGGTTGATAATATAGCTTATCAAGAGGATGAACTACCTCTTGTAACAAATATTATAGAAGTGGACACGACGGAAGTTCCTCATTACACATCTAATTATGTAGAAGAAGTAGAATTATCTGAAGAGGAAGATGCAGATAAAAGTGAAGATGTAGAGAAGGAGGAAGAAGAAGAAGAAGAAGAAGATGAAGATGAGCTAAATAAACTAGATAAATTTTCAGAAGAGGATTAAAATCTGTGATGTCTATCATATAAATATGTATTTTTGTAATAATAAATCTGTGACACTTTAGTGACACTTCTTTTATCTGTGACCATAATATTTTTCAAAAATCTGTGATGTCTACCATATAAATATGTATTTTTGTTTTATTATCATATGTTATTATCAGGTATGACTAGACCAGGAGGACGACGCAGAGGATTTTATATTAGGCAGTCCCGTCAACCTCGGCCTGGGGATGGAGAGGGCAGTTCCGTACCCTCATCCTCATCTTCGAGTACGCCAGTATACCATTCTGTTCTCGGTCCATTACCAGGACAGGGCAGTTCCAGCAGGTTGGCGACTCCTCCCTCGTCGTCCAGCATTCCTGATCCCGCATCTAGCATTCCTGATCTCGCGTCTAGCATTCCTCCTGCCGACGGCTCCATGTGGGGAGCCGATGCCGAGCATATGGAGGACGGCGATCAGACTGATCCGGCCTAGGCAGGAGGTGAGAGCGACCCTCCATGCGCTCCCCCGGGCGAGAGAGATTAGGACGGACAGGCCTACGAAGTAAGTTAATTAGTTCATATATATTTCTCAAATGATTATATGTACATATATATTCATGAGAATTATTATTGTATAGATATCGGCCTCCTGCAGTACAGAGACAGTTGGAGGTATTTCTGAGGCAGAACTATGGTGGGCCTTGGATTAACTACTCAGATGCTCCCGCAGATAGGAAGGCCTTTTGGTTCGTCCACTTCAAGATAAATTTTTTTTTATTTTTAAAATTTAATAATCATTTGTGTATATTATACATCTTTTCTATTTTACTTCTTGTAGAGGACCTATTTCTATCCACCACACCGGACGGCGAAGATCGAGGGCCAATTTTCTGCCGTCGCAGGCAAGCTCATCTGTGATGCAATCCACGACCAGAAGTCTCGTGATCGCTCCAGAGAGCCGATCCAGGGTTGGATTACATCAGAGCAGTGGACTGCGATGAAGGCTAGATTCAGCGAGCGCAGGTACCAGGAGCGGTCTGAGAAGGCCAAGGTGGCACGGTCGAGCGCCGGTAAGTGGTGTGGTGGCTCCATTTCGATGACGGAGCATTTTTGTCGTCTGGTACGTTTCCTATGACGGATATTAATTTATATATAGTTCGATAGAATGTTTAATACTAATAATAGATAATATATTTTAACAAGTAAAAAAGGGTGAGGACCCCAACATGGTGACCGTCTTCCTGGTCACCCATCGGAGGGCTGGAGAGTTCATTGACGAGAGAGCGACGCAGGCATATGTACGTTCTATTCTTTATATTAATTTACTATAATTTAGAAAACAGGAAAATAGATATCAATATAGACTTTAGTAAACACTTACACGTTAGCAAATATTGTTCTAGGCCGAGTTTGTTCGGCTACAGGAGGAGGCGGCTGCTGCTGCTAGTGCACCAGCAGAAGGAGGGGCTGGTACTTCCTTCCAGCCGCCTACAGCTCTATCGCCGGACGACCTCTGGATGACCGCCGTTGGCGGTCTTCAGAAGGGTACGTACTACGATACGGGATCCTACGGTGCGTATTTGGCTTCGGAGTCATCTCGGGCCCCCTCTGTCAGTGCGCAGTCTCCGGCTTCGCAGGCATCGTCACGAGCTCAGGATATTCATCGTCAGATCGACGAGCTGCGTCGCGAGTTGCAGCAGCAGATTTCTGATACGGTCGAGCGACGATCCGACCCTCCGATGATCACCGAACGATTTAATGCGGTCGAGCGCAGTATACAGGAGCTGATGACTTTGCAGCAGGCTACAACTGCCAGCTTGCACACGCTCACCGAGTCTATGTAGTGCATAGAGCGTAGACAGGTCGAGCTGGAGGGTTCACAGAGGACCATGTCTGCCTCACTCACTCAGGTATCGGCTTCGATTAAGGAGAGTACTCAGAGGATGGTGAGTACCCTTGCTGCGCATGGTGAGCGACTGCGAGAGCTGGAGCAGATACGTCCTCCCGGTCCATCGACGACGCTGACTCCAGACATTATACTACCTCCTACTGCCCCTACGGTGCAGCTCACACAGGAGCAGTATGAGTACATGCTATCCCAGATGCGCGGCAGGGGTCCTCAGTGATCCAGTAGATTTTTTTATCATCTTTATATTTATTGGCCCTATGGGCCCATTGACCGTTCTGTACACTGATTTTCATTATTATTTGACTCTGTTGGACATGTATGTTTGTTGGACATGTATGTTTGTGATATTTAATTTGTTGGTATTTTCATTGAGTACATATATGATATTTAGTTGTAGACTGTTATGATGGGAGACTGTTATTCATCTATTAGTTATAGACTGTTATGATGGGAGACTGTTAATTGTGATGATATCTGCGACGGGGATGACAAATATACCTACGCTGGGTTATAAGCGATGATCTGATATACAAAGGAGGTGCTGCCCAAATTTTAAAAAAATATAATGTGTATTTTTGTGATGATGTGTGTCCGTGTTTACAGTGAATGTGAAATACAGTGTTCGAAACCATCGACAGTTTCGATTACTGTTGTATGTTTTATCTTGGATAGAAAGAGCAACAGTTCAGGGTGTACTTCTGAGAGCTTCATTTTTACGTCCTTCACTTTCTCGGGACGTCGTAAAGGATCCCGAGAAGGTGAAGGACGTGAAGAGGAAGCTCTAAGAAGTGCACCCTGAACTGTTGCTCTTTCTATCCAAGATAAAACATAGAACAGTAAGCGAAACTGTCGATGGTTCGAACACTGCACTTCACACACACTGTAAACACAGACACACATCATAACAAAAATACCAATTATATTTTTTTTAAATTTTTTTTTATAAAATCTGCGACGTATAGCGACGTTCTGCGACGTACAGCGACGGAACGTACACGTCGCTATACGTCGCCAAATAGTGACGTAACGTCACTATCCGTCGCTATACTGCTGACGTGGCATATGACCACCTGAGAGCTTACGTCGCTAAATTTGTACCTAGGCATCGCTAAAGTGCTCACGTGGCTGCCATGCTATGCCATTATATATAATGTTGACCGTGTCGCTAAGTGGTCGCCCTACGTCGCTATATTGGCGACGTATGCTTACGTCGCTATCCGTCGCTAATTTTACGACATCTAGCGACACTACACGTGACGTCGCAAACAGCGACGTTCTACGACGAAATTGTCATCTGCGACATGTCTATACGCGACATCCAATTTTCGTCGCTAAATACGTCGCTAATAGAAATTAGCGACGGATTTCCCTTATTTAGCGACGTATTCTAACGTCGCTAAAAGGGGTTATTTTAGTAGTGAATGCCTCATGACTGAGCCGCATGGGGTATGTTTCATGTCTTAGCCGCATGAGAGATGCTTCATGACCGAGCCGCATGAGAGATGCTTCATGACCGAGCCGCATGAGAGATGCTTCATGACCGAGCCGCATGAGAGATGCCTCATGACCGCATAAGCACCTTATGGACTGGGCCGCATGAACGCCCACCTAACAGAGCTGCATAAGCTTGGAAAGCATTGAGTAGTTTTCTCTGGCTATCTTCTGACTTCTTTTTTTTCTTTTCAGTGAAGCTGCCGATCAATCCCTCGGGGGAGCTCTTGGTTGGTCAAGCTCAATCTGCCTTGGGTGTGAGGTTCGACCAGGTGGTCGAATATGTGACAGCCCAATTTACTAAAAATCAATATGAGGACAGGCTGAGGGACATCAGAAACCAATCCTTCTTCTATCTCTTGGGCATGATAAACTCGAAGAAATTAGGGGCACGCATCTAAAACCCGCATTCTTCTTTGGGGATGCCTTAACTGTAAAGAACTCCAGCGTTCTAGATTTATTTAAAAGCTGGAGTTTTTCTTCCAACGGGATGGCGATTCATATTCCTCAGATGGAGCATCATTTTTCGCTGTCCTGGTTTAATATGCTGCCAATTGATAGAAAAATGGTGGACTTCCTAACTCTAAGCCAGCAGGGGATCTTCGTGGGTGATATTCATTATAACAAAATATCGAGGTCGGTAGTCGCGAGCAAGATACCGGTCAGCCGCTCTGTGATGGGGTTAGCCCCGGGCAGTTTCATAAACGTACAGGGTCCCAACTTTAGGTTATCCCAAGCTGATACTTTTATGAACCAGATTGCTCAAAATGGGTCCTACCCTACTGGTCGGTTGTCACTGCTGAACTGGATGAACCCCACCCCTCCATGGATCAATTTGACATTGTGGATCTTGCGGACATATAAGGAACTCCTGCACGAGATTGGTCTTTATCATGCCATACAGGGCACTTGTTATGGTCTGTCCATAAACAAGAAGCTGTTCATGGCTCTTCTCGAGATGTACAACCGTCGCACGGGGACCTTTTTCACACCTGGAGGGGAACTGGGACTCGCTCTTCATGAGATGCATGAAGTCTCCAAGCTACCCTGGGGAGATGACGTTTTTGAGGCGTATACCCCTACAAATGAAAATTTTGAGGAATTGGAACGACGGTTTTCGGGTTTTGTGGCTGTTTACCGGGAATTGCTATGTCACCATAGCACGTGCCAACAAATGTCGAAGAAGAAGAATGATAGCTCAGAAGGGAACCTTTCTCACACCAATACCTGGCTCAGCTACCTGTTTGAACTAGGTACCTCAGGTCGGGTTTTCCCTCGGAGTCCTCGAACCCGGAAGGAAGTGTACAATCAGGTGTTGAACGCTAAGAGGGTTAAAACTGTGGGTGATAGATTCGGGAGCCAATCTGACACCTTTAGTTACTTTTATCAAGATACCCAGATAATGTCTGATAAGGCCTTTCTGGCGGGATTTCTGATGCTGTGGCTGCAAAATTATGTAGTTTCGGGAGGGACTGGTGCTATTGAGATAATCAGCCGTAACCTGATCCTTTCCGCTGTGAAGCTAGTCTTTGGAGGCAGGCTAGCTCTACTCCCCGTCATGGTATGCATCATTCATCGTGGCCTCTATATTTTCTCGTCCAAAGTCATTGCTCGCGATGATTTTGAACGAATCGAGCTGCCCTATCATTATCTGATGGGGTGGCTGTTAATGCATTGCCCGTCTTTGATGAGGCCCAGCCCAGAAGACGACGTGACCACTGATGATGCCTTTATCTACCAGTACCACCGTATGCCCTTGGAGTACTAGCATGCCAGCCTGTCGGATGGTGCTGGCGCGAGTGGATAGATACTCTTTTTTGTGTCTGTTTTTCCTTTTATCGACAAAGAAGTAATAGGCGTACATCTTGACGGTACTGCATCTCCCCATTTCTTGTCCGAGAAGATGCTCCGCTGGTTGCAGAACATCCGCCCTGCATACCTGGTGTATCGTAATCGTAACTCCGTCTTTTTGGAGCCTTACTTACCCAGTCGATTCTCTCGGTAATTTGGGTATAGTCAAATGTTCTTGGACAACCCCAGCTCCTGTTTGGGTTTCGAGGGTAGCGTTCTAGACGACATCTGGGCTTGGCATTATTATAGTACGGTTCATACCCGTGCCAGCTTCTCCGTATCTGATGCTAGAGAGTCGGGGCATATTTTGTACATGGCGGCCCTGTACCATATCATGGTAAATAAGCCCCTAGTAATTTTGACCCAAATACCAGCTTCATTACTGGTACTGGTTTGGAAGAGAAGCCCAGAGAGTCCCAGACGAGGACCAAGAAGGGGAAGACAGTTGAAGTGTCTGACTTGGAGTCTATCAACGTGGACGAGGAGGATGACCCTGATAACCTGCTTCCTCCTACAGACAATTTGGTGGCAGATCTGCCCCCTGCTGTGCCTAGTCCTTCACGTAAATGAAGTAGACATGAGTCCTCTGTCGATGACATAACTTACTCCCAAAAATGGGTCGCAATCAGGGCCCGCAAGCCGAGCACTAGGGAGAGAAGTGATGACGTCGAAGCTGTTCTAGAGGTGAATCGAGTTACGACCACCTTTTTTTAGTTCTTTTTTTTGAAACATAATCTGATCATTATTTTTTTCTTTATAGGCGTCAGGAGAAGTGAACTCCCCAGAGCCAGCTATCGCCTCTGAGGTTGACCCTGTTATAGCCACCTTAATTGGTGCTACTACTGCCGAGCTTCCTTCCACCACGGTCGTCCCGGTGACGGCTGAGATTCCTCCTGCTGCTGACATCTCCACCAGAGACGATGTGGGCTTTACCGAACTACTCCCCGAGGTTGCTGAACCTCAGCCGGTTGATACCAACCCAGTTGTATCTACTTTCGAAGCAGCTGGGGCAGAGGAAGCAGCTGTAAGTGGCTCAGGTGTCGCCGTTGAAGAGGATATGGCGGATGTGAGTGAGCCTCAGCCTCAGGGACCCTCCCCTGGTAAGCTATGTCATGTCTTGACTAGTGAGGAGGTTCATTTGCTCTATTTTCATATCCTTCGGGTTAAGTTGATCGATGGTTGTTCCGGACATACAGGTCCTACTCCTTCACTGCCGACAACGGACATCCTCGCGGGAGAAGTTGCCAGGGGGGATCTAGTGGAAGGAAGTACGCCTCTTCCTCCTCCAACTCATATCGAGGGACCTCTTGTCGGGTCGAGTTCAGGAGGACAAGTAGTGGGACTGCCGGAACGGGGAGAAATGGTCCCTGCACCCTCCTCGGTTAATGTGGCTTTATCACCGGAGGTTGATCTTTCTGTACTGCCAAGTCTTCGAATCCTTCAGGCTGCAGAAGAGGAGATGACTGCTATTTAGGCATCTTATCGCTCGGAACTTGCATCCTTAGTGATAGGGAAATCAAGTTCTGGTACATCTTCTTCGCAACCATCTTCAACTCTCTCGGCTACCTCTTCTTTTAACATCGTCCTCATCGGAAGGTCAGGACAAATCGTCGAAGGACGTGATTGAGAGTTTTTACCACCATTTGAAACGAGGGGTCGAAGCTGCCCTGGAAAGAGGGACATCTTTTATACTGGCTCGTCAATGTGCCCACGGTCAATTTGAACTTATCAGAACACTCCCTGGCGGGACAGGGATGGTCGACCTCTTGGAGCCCAAATTAGTAGAAGTTGATAAGCTCGTGGCTCAGCTTCAAGGGCTGCGGCAACTTGATATGTCTTTGGCAATAGATCAAGAGTGTGCCTTCCTTATAACTGCCATGGAAAGGGTAACGACGGTACTGAATACGTCCAAGCCTGCTCTAGTGAAGGACCTTCAAGATCTGTCTTCGAAGTATGATCAACTAAGCCATAGAGGAGAGGACTGTTTGGCTCGGGAAGAGGCCGCATCTCGTATGATAGCCGATACCAACGAGCAGATCCTCCAACTTCAGATAAAATTGGCTTCTTTAGAATCTGAGCTCCAGGCCTCCTACAAAGATAAGGAGTTAATTTGCCGGGAGACCGACCAGGTCACCCGAACCTCTGCTGCTCTGGAGTGTGCGCTGAAGAAACTTGAAGACCATTGGCAGGCTCATGCACATCTAGAGGATGCAGAAAAGTTAATTCAAGAGGCCGAGCGCCGGGCCACACTGAGGATTGAATGGTCGACAGCCAAGCTAAAGGATCGGCTCAGAGAACTGTGCATCACCGAACCATAATCGAATTTTTCTCTTATTTATTATTATATCCCTCCACATTTTATGTAGTACTTTTGACTTTAAATGAATGAGTATATTTACCCTATCTTTATTTGTGGTATCTGTTGTGTTTGTACAGTATCTTTGGTGTTATGGTATTTGCCCCTCTGGGGGACTTTATGTGGACCTATTACCCTTGGCATACCTTGGTTTTAGGTATGGATAATAAGTTCGATAGAGAGACCCAACATATTTACTTGAACATGGTAAACATGAGGTTTGATGATAGAACCTTCCTACTCAGAGGTACTGAGGACATGGTAGGGATGGGCCCAATGTAGATACATAGAACAACTCTGTGGTAAGGTGGACGTGGAAGTTCTATGTATTAGACAAAAGAATGTCATGGAACAACTGGGCTCCAGAGGCATGTGATGATGAAGAAAGAGGTGCATGTACTAGAGGACATAGTACAACATTTGTGGTCAGCTGCGGACATTTGTGGTCAACTATGGACATTGTGGGCCTATTACTCTTGGCGTACCCTGGTTTTGGGTACGAATAATAAGTCGAGAGAAAACCAACATACTTACTCAGAGGTAATGAGGGCGTGGTAAATATGAGGGTTTTACAACGGAGTCTTCCTACTCAGAGGTAATGAGGACGTAGCAGGAGTGGACTCAACGAGGGATACATAGAACAACTCAGAGGTAATATGGACGTGAAAGTTCTATGTAAGGGGTGATTTGTTTGTTATGGAAGAGAAACAACTCAGAGGTGATATCGACGTGGTTGTTTCGAGAATTTTGTGGACCTGTTACCCTTTTTTATGCATTGAAAGCGCGGGTAATAGATTCTGAGGAAAATGCTCTTCTAGGGAGGAAGTTCATAGGTATGATCATACATGACTTGCTGCCCAGAAGATGCGATATGAATTCATTTGGGGTGACCAAAATGTAAGTTCAGCGGTACCTAAGGGTACATAACTCAACAATCCGGTTGATTCGGAGGATGTCGTTTAGATATAATATTTCTTTAGGACCTTGCTGTTGACGGACATCATGAGCAAGTCTTCGTTTTGCTTTGCGAGATGGTATACACCATTAGAGAATACAACCTCGATGATAAATAGGCCTTCCCACTTGGGCTGGAACTTGCCGGCGGTTTTATGAGTCATAACCATCGGCCTACGAACTGCCAAAACGAGATCGCCTACTTGGAAGGTTCTCAGTTTAACCTTTTTGTTGAAGGCTCCAGAGATGCATGCTTGATAAAGCTCGATTCGTTGTTTAGCTAACAGGCGTTTCTCATCTAAGGCCTCCAATTCTTGTAGCCGACGACGGTAATTATCATCCGACGTTAGTCGGTAAGTGAGGGCGACGCAGAATGAGGGAATTTGATTTTTTAATGGAAGAACTGCCACACGTTCGTATACCAAAGAGAATGGTGTGTTCCCAGTGGCTGTCCGGACTGTAGTACGGTACGTCCATAAGCATTTGCCAAGCTTTTTATTCCAGTCGCATTTGTTTGAGGATACGAACTTCTTGAGAAGCTTGATTATGGTTTTGTTGAAAGCTTCAGCCAGACCATTAGCCGCCGGGTTGTATGGTGTTGAAGCAACATTCTGGATTTGATGTTTGTCGTAAAACCGATAGAAGGCATGGCTTGTAAACTACGGACCATTATCGTGGATGATCCTTCGAGGTAGTCCAAAGCGATAAATGACGTGATGCTTGACGAAGTTGATCACGTTTGATGTCTTCACTTCTGCAAGCGGAACAGCTTTCGCCCATTTGGAGAAGTAGTCCGTAATTGCGAGTATAAAGCGGTGTCCTCTGGATGAAGGTGGGGTGATTGGACCAATGATATCCATTTTCCATGCCGCAAATGGCCAGGATGCCACCGTCGGATGTAGGATTTTTGATAGTTGGTGTATGAAATCTGTGTGGACCTGATAAGCTTTACATTTTCTTGCATAGTCTATCGTATCTGCTATCATCATAGGCCAGTAATAGCCCATCCGACGAAGGCGGTCTTGTAATTTAGGGCCAGGCTGATGGGCCCCACAAAAGCCATTGTGAGCTTCGCGTACGGCTTCTTTGGCTTCTGTATTTGACAAACACCGGAGTAGCAATCCATTATAGGGTCGTCGATACAGCATTTTTGTCTCTGTATCGTAAAAGAATCTAAGAGAACATCTTCTAATAGAAGTGGCTTCTTTTGGATTTTTCGGCAATATACCATAGACTACGAAGTCAATAAATGGAAGTCTCCAGTCCTGTGTTTCGTCGACCGTCAGGGCAGAATAACTCACAACAAATTGTACGTTGTTCTTAGGACAAACCAATTCATGGGCTATTACGTCAACCAAATGATGAGCATGATTTGGAACTGCCAGGGAAGCGATAAGGCCCGCTAGGGCATCGACTTCAATGTTCTGGAGTTTGGGAACATGTTCTATGAAGAACCCTTCCAAGGACGTAATGATGGCGATTGCTATTTGATGATAGGGGATCATGTCTTCATGGCGAACTTCATATGAACCCCGGATCTAATTAACGATTAACTGTGAATCACCATATGCTTCCAGGTACTCTACCCCCAGTTCCTTTGCAAGTCGGAGGCCGATAACCAAGGCGTTGTACTCGACCATGTTGTTTGAACAAGGTTTCGTGAGGGAGTATGCCCGATTGATCACCAATCCAGAGGGAGAAATCAGTACCACTCCGATTCCAACGACGATATTGCCCTTGGGCCCGGTTCTTGAAGCACCGTCGAAGAATATTCGCCAGATGGTATCATGGAAAGCCATATTTGAATTGGCGACCTCGTCTGGAATCTCTTCATATACTCTGGTTACCTCCGAACCTGGATGGGCAGCTAAAAAGTCTGCCAAAGCTTGACCTTTAACAGCCTTCTGCGGGACGAAGATCATGTAGTAGGGGGACAATAATATCGCCCAGGTAGTGAGGCGAGAGCTGAGTGCACCTGGTTTGATCATGAGGACCCTGAGGGGGTTGACTTGTGATATAACATAGATGGTCTGTCCTGTAACATAGTGTCGCGTCTTTTGAATGGCGAACACCAAAGAGAGACACTCCTTCTCCACGGCGGTATATCTATGCTGAGGCCCTATCATTATTTGGCTAAGGTAATAGATAGCTTGTTCATGCCCCGCATTATTATTTTGTGCTAGCAGAGCACCGAGGGAATGCTCCATTGCTCGCACATAAAGCAAAAACGGCTTTCCTGCAACCGGGGCCACCAGGACTAGAGGTTTCGATAAATATTCTTTAATATTGTCAAAGGCACGTTGGCACTCTTCATCCCATACGAACGAGACGCCTTTCTTCATGAGGTGTGTGAATGGATGACATCATCCGGAGAGGTTAGAGATAAACCTCATGATATGCCTCCCTTGAAGGCCTCTGAGCTCACGAAGATTTCTCGGGGGACCCATCTCCATGATTGCCTTTGTTTTCTCAGGGTCTATATGGATACCCTGGGAGGTAATGACAAAACCCAAGAATTTCCTGCTGGATACGCCAAATAAAGATTTGGTGGGATTCATCTTTAAATTGTGTGCTCGCATCAGGTCGAATACTGTCCTCAGATCGTACAGATGATCTTCCTTAGAGCGACTTTTGACGGTGATGTCATCGACGTAACATTCCACTGTCTTACGCAGGTGGTCTCTGAAGATGATACTCATAGCTCGTTGATATGTGGCACCGGCATTCTTTAAACCAAAAGGCATGACTGTGTAGCAGTATACGCCAATCAGCGTTCGAAATGATGTATGCTTTTCATTGTCAGGAAACATCTTGATTTGGTTGTATCCTGAGAAGCCATCCATGAATGACATGCACTCAAAGCTACATATGTTGTCAATCATTATGTCCGTAATAGAAAGAGGGAACTCATCTTTAGGACATGCTTCGTTCAGCTTTTGGAAATCGATACAAATTTGGATCTTTCCATTCTTCTTGAGGACTGGTACGATGTTGGCTACCCAATCTGGATGTTGTTCCTGACGGATGAAGCCGCTGGCTATTAGTTTGTTGACCTCAACTTCGATAGCATTCATGATGTCTGGACGGAACCGTCGTTGCTGTTGCTTGACCGGCTTTACGTTCGGATGAATGTTGAGCTTATGGAGTGCAACCTCAGGGTTTAGCCCTAGCATGTCTTCATAGCTCTAGGCGAACACGTCAATATACTCTCTGACGAGTTACAATAGCGACTCCCGCTCTTCGTCTGTCAGACTTTTGCTAACGAAGATTGGCCTTGGAGAGGATTCATCGCCGAGGTCAACTTGCATAACCTCATCGTCGGTAGGGGGATCTCTTTGTTCGAAACGCTTCTCCCATTGTGCATCTAGCTGTTGGACCCAAGGCTCTAACTCAAGAAGTTCGGGTATGTCTTCATCTTCTTCGTAAGCGTCAGCAAATGCCATATTGACAGACCAAGCTTGCCTGAGTATGTCCCCGATAATGACATTTGAATCGGAAGTGGGTGATCCGGTCGAATGTGAATGCCATTCGCATTTCTTATCCGAGCTCTCGGGAGTTGTTGCAGGTGTAACATAGCCTAGACCATGTCTGGTCTTGCTGTAATAATCCCATGGTTTTCCAGCCGAACTGGCAATTTCAAAGGTAATCGTCGACCGGTGCCATGGTTCAAGCCTGGTGTAGTCTCCAAATTATACCCCTATTTTTGCATGAGATACTTGGATCGGGAACTATATAGATAAAGCGGCAGTCTTTCGGTGCCAGGCTCGAAATTGACTTCTTCTGGCCTGAAGGACTGTTGATCATTCTTTCGACCGAAGATGATTGGATGATCCTCTCCCGCGACTATGAAACAAGCGCCTTCCACGGGAGTAAGTTGGTTCGTGGTATAGACATTTGTCACTTGTGTGTGTAAGTTGATGCCCATACCGTATTCCATAGCATACATTATACGGATCTTGTTAAGCTCTAGGTAGTTTAAAGATAACCCTTTATTGATAAAATAAGGTATCTTCTCTGGCGGTATTACATCATCGGCAGAGGGAACATCAGTATGCACAGCCACATATTTGGCTAGCTCTAGCTCCTCTTCAGCCACCCCCTGCATTATTGAAGATTAGGAGGATGACCTGGGTAGCTTGATCATCAAGGGTTCCGCTGGTGATGCTGGACGTGGGGTCGTTGGCTCACTAGCGATCCTTGGCTCAGTGCTGGGCTGTCAATTTGTCCTGGGGAGACGAATGACCATCGGCTTAACAGAAGGTTTTATCTCCTTCGATTGTTGTTGGCCGGCTCTTGGCAGTCTGATTGTCATTGGCTCCACAGTGGGTCTCGGCCCTTGGCTAGACCTTGGGAGTCGGATAACCATTTGCTCCTTTTGTGCAGTGAGCACCGGTAGACTGGTTACTTCTTTATGCAGAGTGGCTACAAGAGGTGCAGTTCTGCCTGGTTTGTGGGCCTGAAGATGGATCTTCAGAGGTTCTTCTGATCCCATTGTAGCCTCTGTTTGATCTTGAGCATTCTCTTCAACCAGGTGCTTTCTCGATTCCTCGTACAAGCAGGCATCCGAATAGTAGGATTCAACCCCTTTGAAGGGATCGACGTCGACGAACTCCGTTCTTACGAAGTCATGTTTGTCGACATATTTGAAGTACTGGTGCAATGTGGAGGGCACGATCATATAATCGTGTATCCAAGGATGCCCCAGGAGAATATTGTAGGACGTATGTACGTCTATGATGTAGCAAGTCACTTCCGACTGGAGGTCGCCAATTTGACATTTCAGGCAAATCTTCCCAACATGATAGCTTCTCCCTGAATTGAAACCGCTGATGGCGGTATTGGTAGGTGTCAGCCGATGCATAGGGATACGCAGGAGGGGAAGCAAGCTCTTCGGAATGATGCTTATTAAAGAATCGGGATCAATGTGCATCCGATCTACTTTGATGTCGTCGATGTATCCCATGTAATACAGAGGGCGATCGTGCAGGTTGGTCTTGATGAGCATATCCTGTAGAGTAAACACGATGTTGGGCATTGCACCTGTACAATTACTGTCCTGGAAATCCGCTGGCGAGCTCTCCCCTGTAAGCTTGACCTGGGCCAAATAAGCGTCAGTATTCTGGAGTGCTTCGCTCAGTGCGACACAAATATCCTTGGAGAGCCTCAAGAGCTCATATAATAACAATTTTGCTGGTGTGTTGGGCAATTGTGCCAGGATGTCAAAATTGTAAGGCCTCTCCAGCCCCTGAGGTGCGTCTTTACGGAGCGGCTTGTCGAAGCGGGTCTCCTTTGGCTTAGGCTTGTCGGCCGACGGAGGCTGAGAAGGTCCTGGGGCATCAGCAGTGGCCGGCTGACGATCTTCAGCCGAGTTACTCGGTATGGGTTGAGGTTGTGCACCGGATCGGGTGACGACAGCTGTTGCTTCTTCGGTTCTGATTGAGATTGTGTGGCAAGACTTAGCCTTTCCGCCCTTCTTCTTGCCGGTGGAGGATGATGCTGACTGGGTTACTTCAGGCACCAAGTCCGGATGGACCCACATGACCTCGCCTCGTGACGTGGTGAGGGGCACCAGCCCAGTCGTCTGGTCTCGGGGAGGTGGAAGATTAGTGACCTCCATTGTTGTCCGGAGGATGGGTACCACGCCATCTTGAGTCCTCGTTGGAGGGAAGCTGCCGAATTGGACCGACACCATGTTGGCAGCCACGGTTACCTCTTCGAAATCAATGGCCAGAGCCTTGGAATCGATGAGGTTCTGGATGTGCCGCTTCAATTGGAAGCAGGCCTGAGTACCGTGGTGGATGTAG
The DNA here is from genome assembly GCA_029216955.1 of Iris pallida. Lineage (NCBI taxonomy): Eukaryota > Viridiplantae > Streptophyta > Magnoliopsida > Asparagales > Iridaceae > Iris > Iris pallida. The sequence continues at coordinate 9,210,719 of JANAVB010011800.1, forward strand.
CGGTGGAAGTGACAGTAATTCGGGCTCTCCATCTCTACAGGTCGAGGTTCACATCTCGGTAGAGGGAGCTAAATTCTATCCCCTTGCAAGAGCATGTCAAAGATAGGCTTGACATGGCTATCCTCGAAGGAGTAGGTCACCTGAGGCCACTGTTTCTCTACCTGCTTTAGTTCAGGCTTCTGGGCTGTATCAGCAACCATAGCCTGTTTTCCTTTGGTGTCCCGGTTATTAGAGGAACTACTGCCATTGTTGTTGTTGGTATTAGGGCGTTTGCCCTTATCCTCTCCATCGGAGATATGCAACCCAGTTGGCGAGCCTTCTTCAATTTTGCTTTTGCGTTAGTGGCGCTGATGATGAAGGCCTTCCAGTCTTTCAATTGATCTTCGTCCATCCAGAGGATGATTGTGGGGAGCAGCCTCTTTTGGCAAATCTCAATTAAAGAGGAGTCTGGGTTACCAGAGGGCAATTTTATCACGGTTTGGCAAAACCGTTCGATGTAATTCCTTGTCAGTTATTTTTCTCCTTGAACAACGTCCATGAGGTTTGACATTGTCACATCTTGTTCCACCTCGTAGAACCTTTCCAAGAACATATGTTTGAAGCCGGCAAAGGAATGGATGCAGTTATCCGGCAGGTTGCGGTACCAATCGAAAGCGACCCCCTCTAATGCCCCGATAAATAATCGCGTGAGGATGGCATCGTCATGCGGCAGATGGTCTGTTGTGACCTCGAAGTAGGTCATATACTGGCTCACAGAAGTCTTCCCGTCATATGGATTGATATTGAATGGTTTGTATCGTAGAGGGAAGGGGACATCTCTCCATGCAACGGGATACGGTTGTCGTATCCTGAGGTCCTGAGAGAATTCTCGGGCGTGAAATATTGCACGTAGCTCCTGGACTTCTCTTCTCGCCTCCCTAGCTTCTTCTGCAGCAGTGGGAGCCGATATTCCGGGTGGATCATTGCCCGGGGTTGGCACGGTCGTGTTTGAGTCCACATTGATGGCGGGACCCAAGCTTGTTTGACCAGGTGTCCTTGCTTGTAGAGCCGGTAGGGTAGCCTTGATTTCGTCTACTAACTTAACCAAGGTTTGGAGTATGGCCTCAAGAGTGTATAGGCGATGCCGATCACTAGGACCGTCTTGGTCGTTCTCAGTCATGAATATCGTCCTCACATGAGGAGATGTGGAAGGAACTGTAGAAGATGTGCCCTCCGAATCATACCCTCGCACAGAGAAGTCGTCGGGGTATGTAGGAATATTCTTCTCTGGTTCAAACTCGGAGGAGGTGCTATCCCCTGCATAGGAGGTCGCCTCGTCTTGGCACCTGTGGACGTTTTCAGGGACGTCTGAGTCTGTTGTATCTATTGGGGGGATTGTTTCCCCTGGTTCATCTTCTTGAAATGTCGAATTGTTGTGGATGTTCCGAGGAGTGCTACCCCCAGCTCCAACTACCCCCAGGGATGTAGACGACGAATTCCCAAGTGATGAAGATTTCGTCTTTGAGCGGGAACCTTGATAAACCCCTCCTGTGACGGCTGTGGATAACCCCCTAGATGAGAGTTTCTTGGCTGTGCTGGTTGAGATTGTCGGGCTGGACATATTTGTTTTCTTCCCTCCCTTACTGGTAGGGACCTTCTGGGTAGAATTACAGGACGCGAAAGGAAGCGCCTCGTCCTCCGAGCTTTGTTATGGGACGGTCCTGGCTGCTGCAGTCGTTGGAAGACGGACTGTCGGTCCTCTTGCACTGCTGTCTTATTGCAGCAGCAATTGACAATGCCTTGAGTGCAGTGACGTCCCTGGAAGGACTCTTTGCACGCCAAGGTTTCTTCTCTTTTCTTGTGCTTGTGAAGGATCACATCTCGCAAGTCAAGGACATCTCGATCCACCTTTGCACTCGTTTTATGGACCCGGGAATCCCGAGCACACGAATGTGTAGGTATCATGTTTGCTCTCTGATGCGGGGCTGGTAAAAGCACTTTCCCTCGATCAATGTTGGGAGACTCTTGAGAACCACCCTGTCCGTTTGTCGCTGGGGGCTGGACACGAGCGATTCTGTATAACTTTCCATCAGAGGCCCGCATAACATTTAGCGGGACTTTCTGATGGTCAGTAGTTGGGACATCTGACTGAGCTCGACGAGCCCGCGCTGTCCTAGACTTCTTCGCTCTAGCACTCGAGGGTGCGTAGTAGGAAGAGTCCAAGCTGTGCCGCATAGAATCTGGCACATTCTCATTGGAGCTTCTGAGGTTAGGCCTCCCGCATGAGAGACGATCGAAGACTGAACCCGAGCCGCATAGGGTGGATGGTCAGCGGCTAGGATTGGGTGCCGCATAGGTCATTTCCCTGCGACTGGGATTGTTGGCCGCATATGCATTCTCCCTGCGGCCGAGATTAGTGGCCGCATATGCATTCTTCCTACGGCTGGGATTGGTGGTCGCATACGCATTCTTCTTACGGCCCGCACCCTTATCCGGCTTCTTCTTGGACTACATGGAATTCCTGTTTGCCGCCGCAAGTCCAGCATCATAGTGTTTTCTTTTGCTGGACTTGGGGACAACAGGGTCCCCTGCGGCCTGAAGTGGGGCCGTATGTGAGTCTTCTTCGCCGTCTTGAGTAGTAGAGATAACTTGTTCCAGAGCTTGGGGAGAGGCAACGGTTTTGGGCCTCCATGCCCTGCGAGCCTTCTTTAGGCTGGCTCGTTTCTGGATTGGGCTAGCGCTCCCTTCGGAGGGCATCTCTTCGAACGCTTGCTGGTCAAAACGAACATCAAGCATTTATTACGTGGAGTCGAGTTTGGATGCGTCCGATTGCGTCACCAAGTTATCAACAATGGAGAAGTTAGTCCCCAGAAGAGTCGCCATCGTGTTTGCCATTGATCGTCGTAGAACAGAACAATTTTATGGGAGGACTGAACTTGACTCACAATTACAAACTCGCTTGTACAAAGAGAGCCTAGGAACAAAACCTAGGAAAAGCAATCTAAGTACAATTGTTTAGTTTTGATTCTGGAGGGTGACGGTAGAGGCTCGAAAAAGTGTTATCAACTCTGCCTTACTCCTTGGACGATCGAACGCAACCTCGGCTCCGGTGAAGATATGCACTCTGAAGACACGAAGGGAAGAGTCTGCTTCTGAGCTTTATGTGCTTTCCTATACGTATCTCTGTGTGTGTGTGTATCTCTGCAAGGGAACATCACCTTGCTATTTATAAGAATTCATGAGTAATTAGAGGTATAGCTACGTGTCAAATTTTGGGCCACATCCTTGTAACTGTGCCTCGAGACTCGGCTTATAGTGGACAACTGGGGGTTGGTTGAGATTGATCATGATCTGTTTGTTGCAGTAAATCTGAACTGTCAAGACTTGGTCAATCTCTGCCACGTGTCTCAACTACTATTCTGTGGTGAGCCGCATGAAGGATGTATCCTGGCTGAGCCGCATAGGACTGTCTCATAACTGAGCCGCATGAAGAATGTCTCATGACCAAGCCGCATGAAGGACGTCTCGTGATCGAGCCGCATGAAGGACGTCTCGTGATCGAGCCGCATGAAGGACGTCTCATGACCGAGCCGCATGAAGGATGTCTCATAATCGAGCCGCATGAGAGGTGTCTCATGACTGAGCCGTATAAAGAGTGTCTCATAGGCGATCCGCATGAAGAGTTTCCTTTGGTTGGTGAAGAGTGCCGGATATCATGATGATTTTCTCATCTTTTTCGGAACATGTCACGTCTTATCTTTATGTCAGAGCTGTCATCTTTGTCAGAGCTGTCACCTTTGTGTCAGAGTAATTATGGCCAGCTACAAAAGGAGGCATTTATTGCTTTAGGCTGATTTCAAACCGTATAAGGCTCTCCGTTGCTTTTAGGCCGCATGAAGCTTTCTGGGTTTTGAGCCGCACGAGGCTCCATATTGATTTCGAGCCGCATAGAAAGTCCCCTTCTTTTCCATTCTTCTATACAACTAACTTAAGTACTACCACAAGTTCGCAATCATTTGCGAAATCCGACCTATATGGGCCGCCACAAAAACTTGTCACGACCCACACCCGCTTTTCGGGATACGAGTGCGTGTCCAAGCCAGCCTACGCCGCAGAGTCAGCGGTAGAACGCTGTCAAGCCCGCAATAAATAAATGCTCAAATAAACTTTATTGCTCATTCACATTTCTAAATTGATTACAACATTTATATTTAAAGAAAATACAATGTTCTTATATTTAATGAAACTAATACCACATCTATCAAATCTCTAGGTTTCTGCCTGCTAGTACACCCGTATCTCCCAATACTAAGTGAAGCCACAGCTAACCTGAAAAATGTTGGTTTCCAGTCAGGAATGGAACAAGCACAAAAATCGACGGCAAATCGAAAATATAATAGAATTCACCATACATGAAAATAATATATGTGAAATGAACTAGCTAGTAACTGATATCATGGCATGTCTAGAAAGCAAGCAGGTAACTCTACAACAAGATGTATCAACTAAAGAAAAACATATAACTAGGATGCCATGACAAGTGGTGAAAATTAAGATGAAATAACCGGAATAAGAACTATCTACGTGTGTTGAAATATCAATTTCGACATGTGAACGACTAGGGGGTAATCCGGCACCCTGTACGAGTCGTGTGCAGCTGCTACCAGTCAAGAATAGACATTTTAGGGATGGAATAGGTAGTTCACACGTTTACTAAGATATTTCACTGTCCAGCTATTACTCATGGAATCAAGTCGTAATCATGGTAACCATGTAAATGACAGTCAAGAAGTATAAACAAATCCATGATACTAATCTGTGTGATAACGTGTCATCAAGCAAGAGAGCATATGTACAAACATGAAATGGAAACTACTATGAATCGAAAGTAATCAGAAAGTGCACTTGTCTGAATCCTTGCAGAAACTGTAGTTACAAGTCGAGGATAAGGGGATTGTCGATCTAGAAGCTATCAACCTATAACATACATCGTACCACGAACCATGCACCAAAACCACAAGTCAATTCTAAGGTTCTAGTTCTAAATTCATGGAATAAGTGGCTAATGGGTTACTAATATAATAATAGTTAATTCTGAAATAAAATACTTAAAAACCTAATTTAACCTAATAATAATCTGAATATAATCTAAACATGCAAGTTTGGCCATAAAAAGTCATGTTTCCAATTTTGGAAACCATGGTACGAAAATCGAGACATGCCGTTGATTATCTTGTCAAACGTCATGAACTCTAGATTTTGAAAATGTATCTTGATAGATTTTAGTGCCACGAGTGTGCTAGAATCAACCGTGTCACAAATTCACGTTTTGGTCAGAAGATATAGCCGTTATGGCTAATCGTGACCAAAACGGTGATTCACCAATCAATTCTGAATCCAACAGAATAACTAAAATACTAAATGAACAAATTAATTTTTGGGAAAAATATATGTCGTAGAGATCTGTGTTATCTTTTCGAGACTTCATACGGTTCGTGATTTCGATTTTCGGTCCTCCCAGAATCTCGAAAACACCAAAACGTGTCAAGTTTCAGATGACCGGCACTTTACGAATTTTACAGAAATTAAGGTTCAGAGATAAGAAAAATAAATTAGATATTCGAAAATTATACCTTAATACGAATGCAACAAAAAAATGGCACGCAAAAAGGAGGCCAGAGTTGTGCGCAATCGCCTCGGGAAGTCGTAGGTCTCCTTGGAACAAGTTTCCTCAAAATCGGCCAAAATTAAATTAGGGTTTACTGTTCAGCGAAAAAATATATATATAGGGCGGGTACAGTCAGCATCCACTGACTGGTTGCTGCAATGGCTGACGGGTGGGCCCGGTCAACGCTGACTGGGTATGACTGTATAATTAATTACAGAAAATGATTTAAAAATCATTCTAAGGCCAAATAAACTCAAATAAAATCCTAAAAATTCCAAAAAATTTGTAAAAAATTATAGAAAATATATCTAACCTCCTAGAATATAAATAAAGATAATTTACCCCATATTAGTCTCAAATGGCCTCATAATAAATATTGGAAGCCTTTAAAATATATAAAACTTAATAAAATAAATATCTAAAAATTGCAGAAAAATTCTATAAAATTATAGAAAATATTTATAACCTACTAGAGCCTACATAAATTACTGGGTCTCAAAATTGTCTCAAATAAACCTATTGTAAAATCTTGAAAGTCATTAAAAATATTAAACCTTCATAAATAAATATCTAAAAATCTCTAAAAATTATAATAAGCTATAAAATAATTAAACAATGCTTATATAAACCATATAAGGGCCAAATGACCATAATATGATCATATCTCTCTTATGAGCTTAGGTACAAATCCTAATGACCATAAAAGTCATAATCAAAATAAAATTAAAAAAATCGGGAAGTGGGCTTACACATCTCTTCTCCCTCTCCTCCTCATGCTAATATCAAACCCTCATTGATTTCTCTCTCTCCCCATTTAATTTCTCGATGCCATCTCCCCCAATCTCTCATAGGTCTGTAACACTCACTTTTTTAAATGAGGGTAATTTTGAAATTTTGTGTTTTAATTATTCAATTATGATATTTAAATAATAATATAATTTTTGGTGATTTTTAATCATTTTAAAACTATTTAAAAAACATGACTTGTGATTTTGATGTGCAACTAGTGAAACCGTAGAGACTGTCTGCCCTAGAGCCTAGCCATGTGATTAGGGTGTTTCATTTATCATTTTTAGCTTGAGGGTATTTTAGTTATTTTGGCCCGTTAAATTATTTTGTTATTTAATGCATTGGTGATTGTTAATTTTGACTTTTCATAGGTGTGACTTTGGAGACCAACCTATCTGTTGACTTTGACCATAGTGAATTGGATAGCATGGTGGGATCCTAATCTAACTTAAGTCGACTTGGTTTTGACTTGAGTGACTTAGCTCTTGAGAAAATTAGGAAGGATTTTAATGTTGGACTTAAGGCTAAGGTAGAGAGCCCATTGCTCATGTGACTTAGCCCAAAGCCCACTAACTAGAAACCCTAATTTTATCCTTTATGACTAGCCACTAGGTCATTCCCAACCCTATAAATTCATCTCCTCCATGTTCTTGCCTCTTTTGTAATGTTTCAACATTTTGAAGAAAGAGGTAATGTCATTTCTTCCCCAATCCTTAGATTCTTCAATTTTAATCCTTTTTCACTCTAGTCTTTTGCATATGATCCTAATCTAGCCCTATTTTGTATTCATAGAGAGAAATCTCAGGTTCAAATCAATTTGGAGATTTTGGCTAGCAAGGAGAACACCCCCCATTTGAAGCTTCTCTTGAGATTGACACCTATAGGTAAAACCCTCATAATCACCATTAGATTTTGATTTCTTTGTGTGAGTGCATAGCCCTAGGAGTCCCCTAGCTGCTAGCATAGGTTTGGTGTCACGTCGTGTCCATTTCGTGTTCGTATCGGACACGTATCAGTATTAGAGTGCATGTGTTTGACGAAATGCTTGAATGAATAAAATCTTCTTATTTTAAAATTCTATTTGAACAGATTTCTAGCCCTATGTGTGTGATTCACCAATCCCAAGCTCTGAGCATATTTTGAGCCGTGTTCGTGTCCAAAATGGATACGAACTCACTGCACGAGACACGGCACACATGCCCTGCTGCTCGAGCCCCCTATCTCTCTGTACATGACACTTCGGCACACCAAATTTGGTGTGCTCATGGGGGGCATGACTGTCAGGCCACCCACAAAATTTTGGGTAAAATGATCGAGTATCGACGGAGTTCTCGAGCTCGCACGGATCACGCACTATTGTACACGTACTGTACACGCACGAACAGGGCCCTCTGATATGGCCTTCGTATCTAGACACGGCGACACTTGGACACCATTCAGGGTGTCGAACCTCTAGACCTAGACCCCCTCTACCCTCTGACACGAGCACGTATCCTAATTCGTGTTGTGTCGTGTCCACAAATGATGTGCACGCGTGCACGACGCTGTCCGTGCACGGTTTAGGTGTCTGTGTGTTTTGAGTGATTAGACACGATTTGTGTCCAGTTTCCTGGACACAAAGACACCCCATGATACGTGCACAAGTAGTGTTATCATTACCAACCATTTAAATGTAATATTAACATGATTTTAGATGTCAATTAGCAATTCTTATTGTTCACTGACACACAGTGCACTATTTCGGTTTTCTGATTTTGATTTCTAATTTAAACTATTTTGTAATGTTTTAATCACCATATTAATTCAATTATACATGTATTAGTTATTGTAATGATTGGTTTATGAATGGTGTTTGAGAATTGAGTTTTCAAAATGGATTGAATGTGTGCACTGTTATTGAATTATACTGAAATTCCTGAGAACCTAAGAAAACTGAACCGAACTGGGTTGAATTGAAACTGTATTGGGGTTTAGGATTGGCATAAGAATTAGTTCTTTTTGAAGGTATTGGGACTAATATGAACTGTCAATGCCCTGTGCTAACTGTTTTGAATTTCTGAGAGTCATTCATGTCTGGGATTGACACTGAGTTCAGACCACACACTCACCTCTCATCACACACCCATACACAAACTGGAACCTAGAACCTGAGAATTTCCAAGCTATTTTGTTCCAGTGATTGATTTGGTTTATTGCAAGTGAATTCCTATATCTAACTGAGTTTTGATTTATATTGCATTGAGAATGGGTTAGCATTTCAAAACTGAGTTTTTCCCTAATTGACAAAACCTGAGATCCCCTTTTTATAAAACTGAGATTTCCTTTTCTTAACTGAAAACTGAGAATGGGATTTAGAATTTAGTTTGAATGTTAGATTAAAATATGAAGACTGGGATTTGATTGGGATTTGGTTTTATGAAAATTGAGATGAGCCACACTCCCATAGCTTAGACACCCTAAAATTTCCTGAGATAATGGGCATTTCACTGATTCCATGTTACATGTTTTCTGAAATTCCTAAGTATTACATTGTTTCAGTTCCATAGACACATACACACATATGTACCATATCTACACACACACACACACACACACTACACCATGTACACTGATTTCCTATGACACTCTCTACACACACATGAGTTCACTCACCCTCACACACATTGACACTACCTACATGCAACATGCCACACATACTCACACAATGTTTCCTTGACACACACACACACATGTACAAACTGAAAACATGTAGGTTATACTGTACACACACATAGCTATACATGCAATCCTTTCTCTCTCATTATATAATGTTATCTATATACATTGCATTGTGTAAAGAATAGATGAGTGCCAAGTTAATACCAGTTAAGGTATAGTGGAATGCTAGTTTCAATTCAGTTTTCACATGTGAACCATGCCATGTTAACCCTTTGCATGTACCCCCCTTGACACCTTTCACACTATCCATACCCCATGTACATGTGACACTCAATACACACCCTATATATATACATGTATATAGGCATTAGCCTTGTATATAGGCATTAGCCTTTCACACTATCCACACCATGCTAGCATAGTTTATATTTTCCTACTGCCTTGTATATAGGCATTAGCCCATATGTGTATGCTTACCTATTATATATATATGTAATATATATATAATGCAATAATGGATGGACTGTATGCATACATGTGTGTACATTGCTTGTATGCTAGACTCTTAGCCTATGAGATTCTATATATGGTGTATGTATGTATACTAGTATGTGTGATGCTTGGTTTGGCTTTATAATTGTGTGTGAGTGCTAGCCTAGGCTTGGTTAGGTCTAATGAGACTTGTTAGACTTGTTTGGGCTAGGACTTGACCTAGTTTGACTAGTGTAGTTGACTAGAGTTGACCAAGTGTTGACTTTAGTTTAGTTTGACCTAGACAGCATGCAGATGTATTGTAGATTACTATTATCATCCCCCGTATACATCTTGACTTGTGTTGCTCTAACTAGGAGTCAGGTACCTCATCTCGGACGGTATATTTACTTCAGATATTCAGATACCAGGCGATTACATTCTCTGATTATTTCATAACTTGCTTAGAATTATATTCCTGCTCTAGTTTACCTTATTTGATGCTGTCACGATATTATCATAGATTGGTACTATATGGATCCCTATATTGAGATGTTATCCCCCTCGGGAGCATCGGATACATCATGTCGTGTGTTTCATGTACATCGTGTATTCTTCGCTCTCATGTTATTCATGTTTCTTATGTGCTTCATGCTCGTTCATGCTCGCTCGTGTACTCTCATGTGCTCTCATGTTCGGTCATGTTTCTCGTGTATTTCATGTATAACCTATACTTCATGTGTACCCTTCATGGGCCTTCATGTGGAATTCATGTGCACTCAGTTTCTGAGCCCTCATGTACACTTCATGTACACCCATCTATGGGCTTTCATGTGAAAATCATGTACGTAACATAACTTGTCTGGATCCTTGTGTATTGATTGGGGTATGGGGGAGTATAAATAGTCATGTGAACAATTCTAAAGTAGTATAACCATGTGTGCCTCTTTAGTATATTCATGTGCAAATCCAGCCGTTCACATGTCGACTTTGTACTCTAAATCACTAGTCACTCGTAGCTCTCTACTTATAGTAGATATTTCTATTACAGTTCTCTCTCTATTTACATCATGTACTTTCTTTCAGTTTCATGTATCGTACTCTCTTGTACGTTTATATTTTCTAACCTGTTATGATCTGCGTAAGATATATTATGCTCGCTCCCGTCCTGACTGAACCTGTTGACAATTTTACAGAGGATGATGAGGAATCCTGCACCCCTTACTATAGAGCTTGCCTAGATGACACTCGCGACCTGGACCCCTGGGAGGTTCAGGCAGCTGCTGAGGATGATACCCATGCTTAGTATAGACAGTCTAGACTGTTCCTTATTTTTATGTTAGTCATTTTTTGGATTCAGAGTTGTATTATTATAGAGACTGGTAGTTGTTGAAACTTATGTTATTTCATTTCTGTTGTACCTCAGTTGAGGATTTCTTTATCTATTCTATCGTGCTATATTCTACCTTAGATTGTGATTGAGTTGTACCTCTGTGATTGGCCTTCTTTTAGAGAGTATTTCATGTTATGTTAGTTATAATTCATGACCTAGAACAACGTTCTACCGCCGACACCGCGACGTAGGCTGGGCGCTGTTACGTACTCGTACCCTCAGGGTGGGTGCGGGTCATGACAGGTACGATCCAAACCCTAACCCTAAAATTTCATGATTTCCTCCAATTTTTGTTGTCCAGACCCTAACCCTAAAATTTCATAATTTCCTCTTATTTCTATTTCTTCCTATTTCTTCGTTCGAGTAGCCTATTTTTAGGGTTTTGCTTGCAGAATTCATGCATGAACACGAATACGACGCTACACGATACCATACCGACACGGGGTCGCTGACACGGGACCAATTTTTTCATGTGTCATAGCATATTTTGGGGCGTTCGACTCGTGTCCGACCCAACGTAGCTTCAAAACTTTTATCTTGGGCGTCTTCTCATTTATTGTGTACAAGTTGTATAATTGGCATAGTTTTTTATGGTCGTTGATCAACTGTTTCGTTAGTGTAGTTAGTCTCTTATTTTATTGTCATATCCCTACTGCTCATGTCCTCATTTTTCAGATATATATCACATTACCATGTCCATGTCATATTGCCTTATCTAGGTCCATGAAATGCAAGTGTAAAATGTGCAAGCTTTGCCTTTTTCACCATCTTTAAAATACTTTCCAACATATGCTTTCATAAGTTACAACAATGCAACTTTTTTGCTATAACAACATATTAAAGTAGTTTACCTACTGGATCAATTCTTACTACTAGGTATAATTTGTTGTCCTTTCATTAGTTTTTGAATAACATATTCTCGGAGATGGTTGAAATTAGTAGGATAGTAAAATTGTCTGATGCTTGTGTCAGCTATTATATATATTTTTCTTTGATTTCGACACTCTTCAACTTCTTTCGGTATATGACTTATATATATCATGTCCGATTCTGGTTGTAAATTTGGAATATAAATATTATTATATACACTACTAATTGATTTATCATTTTGGTTATTGCAGGTTCCATCTAACATTGGTAAGCACAACAACTGTTTGTTGTTGGATGATGTAAGTTTCAACATCACTTCTTGTTATAGTTCTTATGGGTGATGATCATATTTGCAACTTTTATGTTTCCCTAACCAAACTAGGAATTTTTTTTTGTAATAATGCATCATGTTATACAATGCACTGTCATATGAAAATATTTTGTGAATTCTTGTACATAGTGGAATGATGCTCTTCAGTAAGTATCATGTCTAAATTACACCTAAAGACAATATTTTCATATAAATAGTGTTTTAGTTAATAAAATTATGTGGAAAGCTATAATTATTGCAAAAGGGAAATCCTTTTGGTGCTGAAAATAATTGAAGTGACAAGTGTGGACTAGTTATAGTTGGGATTCCCTTACCGAGCTTAGTAATATCTTTGTTTCTCATTTTCCTTGTATCTTCTAGATCCTCAGCTTAAAGACCCCAACTAGAGAAGTTCACACTAATATGTAGTAACTTGTACTAACTCTTAACCCCCTTTTCTTTATCTATTTCTTGTGTATTCTTTTACTCCGCCTGATGCTTGGTCAAATTAGCCAGTGCTTATACACGCAAAGGATATTCAAGATGTAAGTTAATGAATTATAGATGTTTGTCACTATTTACCCATTTTTCCTTCTCTTACCAATTGATTCGGGAATTTGATTTTCTCTGTACTAAGTGTATCTAAAAATGTTATGGGTAGTATTTGAAAATGTTATGGGTAAGGAATACTGAGCTTATGCTAGTTATTATAAATTTTTACTGTGATGCTTTAGGTAGTTTGGATTCTTTTAAATTTTGTTTGCATTAACTTGATACTTTGGATGCTATGTTGGTATCTTGCTGAAATATTTTGACTTGGCTTGTCTGCATTAACTTGGTTGGTATCTTGCTGGAATATTTTGCTGGGTTGTTGGTTGGCATCATGGTGGTTGGGTGGTACCTTTGGTGGATGGATTTGATCCGACCCTAACTTCGTTTGTTGTATTTTTCTGAAGTATAGATACTTCACTAAGTTGCAAAAATTTATCTTTGCTTGCCTTTGCTGTATTTTTTTTGTTGGGTTTGCAATTTTGCTTGGTTGCAGGTTAAGGTTTCCTAGCTTTAGTGCTCTTGCTAACTTGGTGCTCTTGCATTATCTGGATTGTTTCAGTTTGCAGTTTGGGTGACAAAATATATACTACATTTGTATTTTGCTCCGTTGCTTTGCTTTTTTTATTTAGTTTGATGCATTTTGTGTAACTTGTTAGCAATAGGTTTGTGCTTGTACCGAAAGGTTTGTTGCTGTATTGTAGTCTTCTTTGCTTTATTTTTGGCAAGTTGGATTTTCAGTATTAAAAATTGGTGGGTTGGTACAATTTGGTCATATAATATTGATACTTTTGAAGTTTTCTTGCATTAATATAAATTATATATATAACTATTATGATTTATGGGCGTTGATGAGATACTTTGGACTTTGGAGGTTTTATGTTGCTTGTAGGCTATGATTTATGGGCGTTGATGAGATACTTTGGACTTTTATAGTTTTGCCTTGCCTGTAGGCTTCTTCTTTTAACTATGCTATTTTGTTTTCATACTTGATACTTTGGAGTTTGAACTTTGGAGGCTATGTTGCCTACTTGCCTGGATGTGTTGTCTGTAGGCTTCTTCTCATTTTATGTCTTGCTTACTGGAATCTGGATGCCTCTTTACTTGCCTGTAGGCAGTAACTTTCTTCATTTTGATGTGGTGATCCATCTCTGATCTCTGAGCCCATTATAGTATATATATTTACTATTTAATTTTGTTTTCATACTTGATACTTTGGAGGCTATGTTGCCTAATTGACTGGATGTGTTGTCTGTAGGTTTCTTCTCATTTTATGTGTTGCCTACTTTAGTCTGGAAATCAGGAATCTAGATGCCTCTTTACTTGTCTGTAGGCTTCTTCTTATTTTATGTGTTGCTTATGAGGATTAGTATGCAGTTATTTTATCATTATAATGTTCTCAAGTCCTAAAAAATCACTATTATTGTCATGATCATAGAGAGTTGATTATCTAATTTATGTTTTTTTTTGTTTATCGTCCTGTTAATTTGATTCATTATGCCTCTATAGACCCAAAAAAAATTCTTCTCATTTCCTCTCCTTGTAATACCTTTTTTTGTAGGGTACAGTGTTGACTTTTGAAGGGATATATACAATGTTGGCTTTTGAAGGGATGTCACTACTTGGTGTTGGTGAATGCAATATTTCAATGTTTTAAGGCCGACTGCCCTAAAAGGAAAAGATGTATATATTTTTGGATTTGAAATGTAATGGTGATATATTGGTAAAACAAAAGTTGGAAAAAGAGTGATATGTTTTGAAATGTAATTAAGATGATATAATATTTGGATATTTTTAATGAAATGTTTCAAATATTAGTTAAATTTCATATTTCTGTTGTCTCAAGAAATTAATATGCTTTTTATAATGTATTGAATTATAAGCATTGACAGGTGATATATATGTGTGTGAATAACCAGAACAGAATGTTAGAAAGTGTTATGTATAAGTTCTTTTTATAACGTTTCATGTACATTTTATGAATAGCATCAGAACGAGATCATTTTAGAAAGCGTTATGTAAAATTGACTTAATTATCTCGTTTTTTATTAAAAAAATGTCATATAAGTGTAAGTCATTTATAACGGATTTTCTAAACTTTTATAACACCCGTGTTCATGACGGTTGCCTGCTTCAAAAAAACCGTCATAAATTGTCATATATGACAGTTTTTATCCGTCATAAAATGGTATTTTTCTTGTAGTGCCATTTTGAGTATACACATGTATAACTGAATGTTCGACATTAATGCCAATTGACATATAATAATCATCAAATGCTTGATATGTATATTCATCAGCATTGTCAAAACGGATAGTTTTGATGGAATAATCAGGGATTGAGCTCTTAATCTTATAATATGGGCAAGAAGTTTGGCAAAAGCAACCGTTCGTGTTGACAGTAGACTTGCATGTGATCATCTAGATGATGCATCTATCAAGATCATAAAATAACGAAATGGTCCACAAGGTGGGTCAATAGGTCCACAAATATCCTCTTGTATTCCTTGTAAAAACATAGAGGACTCAATTTTAACTTTCATTGGAGATGGTCTTACAATTAATTTCCCTTATGAGCATGCAACACACACACAATCATGAGGTAAAATAATCTTCTGGTTCTTTAGAGGATGTCCACATGAGTTTCTAACTATTCGATGCATCATACTTGATCCATGGCGGCCAAATCAATCATGCCAAAGCATAAAAAAAATTGGATCATTGAACTTCTAGTTTATCGCAGTATTAGATTCTATGGCACTTATATTTGCATAATATAATCTTGATGAGAAAACTGAGAGTTTTTATTTCACATGCTTCTGGCATGAATTTTTAAATGTAATACATAGATATTCCACATTTTTCTCATTCATAGTCTCGATATGGAAACCATTGAGACGTATATATTTGAAACTTAACAAATTTCTTTTTGACTTGCTAGAATACAAAGCCTCTTTCTCCAAAATATTTGTTCCATCCGGTAATATAATGTTTGCTCTTTCGGAGCCCTCAATCAGTTTTCTAGCACCAGAAATTGTACTAACAATTGCTTTTGCTAATTTTAAGTTTGAGAAGTATTTTCGATCTCGAAGAATTGTGTGCGTTGATCCACTGTCAACCAGACATATATCTCCACCTTTGGAGTTTTTCACTGCATCTTTATTTTTCATATTTCTATAAACAAGAAATAAATAAAGTAAGAAACTTTATGAAACTTTATTTATTAATTCGATATTATAATGACCAAGACTTAGAAACATGAGAATACAAGCATTGAACTAAAATTAAACTTAGGAAAATAAAGTTCAAATAGTCTAAATCCCAACACAATCATTTTTGTTCTTTCTATTGCCATCATTAGCATCATCACCCTAAAACTTAATCCCATTGATTCCTTCACTTGGCTCGTTTAAGAAATTATCAACATCCAGATGAGTAAATTCCATTGGATCATTTTCATCTTCAACAATTTTACTGAAATCTGCAAAATTGATTTCTTTCTCTTTTCCTTTACCCTTGATAGATGTCTGGTAAAGGTTAATTAGGTGCTTTGGTATACGACATGTAAGAGACCAATGCCCTTTTGCTCCACATCTATAGCAAGCATCTTCATAATTCTCCGGAGAATCTATTTTCACACCCTTTCTTTTATCATGTTTTCCATCAGTTGTTCCACTTCAAGTTGTATGGCCCAACTTTCTTGTTGAAGGCATGATAATTAGGACCACCATGATCTCGACTTTTACCATTATTATAACTACGACCATAACCACGGCCATGACCGAGACCGTGACCTCGTCCTTGTCTATAGTTATTTGCATTCACTTCAAGGAATGACTGTGATCCAGTAGGGTGGGAGTTATGGTTTTTCATTATGAGCTCATTATTTTGTTCAGCAATAAGTAGGCATGAGATCAATTGAGAATATTTTGTAAAATCTTTTTCACGGTACTGCTGCTGCAGGAGCATGTTCGTGGCATGGAAAGTAGTGTATGTCTTTTGCAACATATCTTCTTCAGTAACATTATCTCCGCACAATCACATTTGAGACACATGCAGAGTTATATTCGTTTACCGTTTTGAAATCTTGTAACCTCAGGTGCATCCAATTATAACGAGCGTTTAGGAGTATCACACTCTTTTGATGATCATAACGTTCATTCGAGTTTTTCCATAAAACAATTGGATCTTTTACTCCAAGATATTCAGATTTCAGCCCTTCATGGAGGTGATGTCGAATGAAAATCATTGCCTTTGCTTTGTCTTGTTCGCTTGCCTCATTTTTCTTTTTGATGGCATGTGCAAGGTTCTTTGCACTCAAATGGATCTCAGCCTCAAGAACCCAAGTCAAATAATTTCTTCCGGAAATATCAAGAGCAGCAAACTCAAGCTTGGTGGTGTTTGCTATATGTCTGAAAAAGAAATATTAATTTAGAATATAATACACATACTCAAATCTACAAGTTTGAGTTTTATCATTTAGGCTTCAAGCCTAACATATTTTATTTTGGCTTCAAGCCTTATATACAATATAGGTTTGGAGGTGAAACTTCAGGTTCATCTAAATACAAAGCTCTAAGATATTTGCCATAAATTGACAAAATTTGGAGCTAATAAAATCACTGGAGATGATCAATCATAGATTAGTAAGCAATCCAGACAATTTCATCAAAGCTATTAATTAAAGGTAGAAATCAATGGACAAATAATTAGTCAAAATTTGATAACATAATTAATGGAAATTAACAGCTAACTAGAAATCACTCCAAATAAAATGACATAACTGAAGGGATAAGAAGCTGCATTTTTTTAAGAAAATATGCTCAAGACAAACATAATTAACAAACAAACCATAAACAAACAAATTCATAAACAAATATACTAATATATTTTGGCAATTGCATCTACTATTGGATATAATTTAAAAAATGCATGAATAAACATGACCACTATTATGAATAAAAAATCTTGAATAAGCAAGCCATGACTTGGTGGAAAGCTTGCATTAGGTAGAGAAATATAGCAATAAGAAGAAATATTAGGATGTGAAGTGCCAATTTGTTAAGAGCGATGATAGAAATTGGCGCCGGCTGGGAATAAGAAACCATCCTACTACCGTATGAATGCATGAATAAAAAAATTAAAAGAATGACGGAAGTTGGACTTACAATTTCCTTTAGCAAACTTGTGCTGATAATGTGTTATAATTTAGAGGAGAACAAGATAGATAATGTAGGAAAATAGTCTTTTTTTCATATCCATAACACTCAACTAGAATGGTTCTTTTATAGACCTACAATAGAATGTCAAAGGCCATAAGTTACATAAGTTATGAAACCAAGTGCCAAGAGTTATATAAGTTATGGAAGAGCAAAAGACATGGGACATCCATATTTACAACGGTTTTTAGATTTTTAAGATGGATTATCAAAACCATTATCAATTTATTACAGTTTTAAAAAATGAAGCATATAGCTTCCCTTATAATTAAGAATAATTTTGATAATTCATTTTACAATCCATGAATATTGTAAAACCTTTCTTTCTTTCTTTTTTTTTTTTTGCTAAAGATTGTAAAAACTTTCTTGATAATTACAGTTCCATAAATTAAAAAGAAAAGCAGTTATTCTCTTGGTCCATATTTATTGTCCATATCCATATCTTCGCATAAGAGCATCATTAGTAAGGCTCAACCCATTTTTTAGATTCTAGAGATAGAATGTATGAGCTCATTTATTTTGTAGAATAGTAAGACCCATCTTAGGTTCCAATTTCTAGATTTTCAGGTCCAACCCACCCACAGGAGCTATAGGTTGGGCCTGAAAATTTCTAGATTCAGAGTGTAGGAACTCATTTTGTACAATAGTAAGTTCCAATTTGAAGCCCAATTCTAGATTTACATTATTTTTTTCTCACTTTAATTTTTGACCAAACAATCTTTGGGACCAAAGCTCATTTTGTTATTTTCTACTGTTCTTATACAAGTCCAACCCATTCTACATTTACTTCTTTTTCAAAATGTTGGACCTCAAGATAAAATTTTGAGCACCATCTACTAATGAAGCTCTAAGAGAAACGAGCCAAAGTGATTGCTAGAACCACCTTTTGGTTGAGCAATATGTAGCCAATGAAGTAGGAGCAACACCACAAGAGAAGTGCATCGAACCAACCAACATTAGCACACCAAAATAACAACTCCAACTTGTCCTTGTCTTATTATTATTATTATTGTTGGAAAAAATAAATGAATATTTGTAATATAATAATATTAATTATTTTCTATCAATGAATCTATGGCAACGAATCTCTGAAAAGACGTACGAATCTTTTTATTGGAAAGATGTATCCTTTTCATTGTGTCTTTTTGATTTCTATAAAAGCACAAGTGTTTGAATGAATCAAACACACAATCAATTTTATCCATCTAGTATTAATTAGTCTAAAAGAGATAGAGACAACCAACATTGCTTCTACGAGCTCCTACGGTGTGAAGTGCTGCTACCGAAGGAAAGAACCGTTGTATCCTGGGAGACTAATCGTCATTAAACCATAAGCACCAGTGCGGAGCGAATATTGTCTTAAGGACATTGAACCAAGTTCAAGCCTTGGTATCATTTATTTATTTTATTTATATTTTAATTTCAGAATCTACATTACAGAGTTGGAAATATTCTACTAACAATCTTAAGGCAATAGTTTTTTTTGAACTTTTCTCAACTCTGTTATTGGTTCATTGCTTCTGCCACTGTTTCATAAGAAATTTTCACAACTCTGTTATAATATTCATTTATAGTAGGCAAAGCTTTACTGTGATTTGCTATTTTTAAATCCCTACATTTACATGCATAGTCCATATACTCTGATTTGCTATTTTTTAAATCCTTACATCTACATGCAAGTGTACGGATGACTTTTAAATCCTTGGTTCAAAGCAGCACTTCCTTTGCTTCTTCTGATTATTTACATACAATATTGTTATTGCAATTGTACGAGAAACTTTTAGCAGCACTACAACAATTTATTTACATGCTTTTTCTGGCTATTTTTAAACACGCCCAGTGGGACACGAACCCATAATCGCCTGATTAGAAGTCAGAATGGAAAGTTGTTTGTGTTGAATTTTTTTAATAGTCCTCTGCTTCAAAATATTATTACTGTCTATTACAAATTTTTTTATGTGAAGTGAATAAATGGATACTTGTAGATCTATGTTGTTCTGTTGATTTATCTTTCTGAATTAAATGACATATTTCTTTAGTTGGGACGATCATGACAGTAAGAACCAACTGCTACGACAATATGAATTAAGGATCTGACTTCTTTATTTGGTATTCATTTACTATTATTAGTTCTGTTGATTTTTTTTTCTTTCTACAACCTATTATATAATAATAGTCTATGGTTTTTGAAACGTATTATACATTAATCATTTCTAATTTTTAATTGGTTCTGATTTGTTCCCCAAACAGAATTTAACAGATCATATCTCAATTCCAATAATTTATTTATTGTTTTCACTTACCGGTCTATACTACTATTGTAACAAACAAAAATGACAACTATTGAAAACACTGTGATGATCACTTCTGCTCCTGTCCATATTGGACAAGTAGAAAAACTAAAAAAGTTCAATGGAACCGACTTCAAGCGCTGACAGCAAAAGATGTTGTTCTATATTACAACTTTGAATCTGGCTAAGATTCTAAATAAAACAGTCCATGTTCTGTAAAAAGGTGAAACTAACAATATTACAATTACAAATGTTAAAAAATAGAAACATGCAGACTTCTTATGTAGGAACCACATACTAAGTGGACTGAACAACCATCTATGGAATGTTTACAGTCCACTGAAGACAGCAAAAGAGGTCTGGGATGCTCTGGACAAGAAATACAAAGCAGAAGATGCAGGGTCTAAGAAATTTATAGTTGACAAATTTTTAGACTACCTCATGGTTGATTCCAGATCACATTGCCAAGCTTTGCATACGGGTTTGTAAGGGAAGTTGGCACATCCGGACTTAGTTGTGTGCAGGGGCAACCCCCACACCTAAGTTCTGTGATGACCTTGAAGACAGCCCCGTGCTATACACATTGGGGTCTGCCTTTTTGCTGTGGGCGTATAGGCCCTGGGGTATGCCTTTGGGTGCATGCTTCCCAAGAGATTTGGCAGCACGCTTGGCCTTCATAGCTGTGGGCGCATAGAAGGAGTCAGCAGAGCCTGGGCGCATGGGTGCAAAAAGTCTATGGAAGACAGAAGCCTTCTGACCAGAATCATGCGCCCACATACTCCTGTTTGCCATTGATTGTAAAAGTATAGAACAATTATGTAGGAGGACTGAACTTAGACTCACAATACAAACTCGCTCGTACAAAGAAAGCCTAGGGACAAAAATCTAGGTACAACAATCTAAGTACGATTGTTTATTTTAGATTCTGGGGGGTGACGATAGAGGCTCGGGAAAGCGACGGCAGCTCTGCCTTACTCCTTGGACGATCGGACGTAGCCTTGGCTCTGGTGAAGAAATGCTCGTAGATGTGTGGGGAGACTCCTTTGCACCTTCTATTGCTAGATCTCTGGATGCCTCTGGGGTGCTCTCTCTCTGCTTCTGTCTCTGTGTATTTTTGCCAGCCGGGGGAGGGAAGAAGAGTCTCTTGCAAGGGAATGACACCTTGCTATTTATAGGAATGGGGTCATCATTAGGGTTTGCAATGATTGTCTCCTTGAAAAGGCGGCGGCCTGTTGATTGATCAATCTGGGCCATTAATCTCGAGTGTAATGAATCTGGGTTATTAATGTAGATTGCGCCGAATCCTATGAGTAATTAGTGCTGATTGCAACAAATCTGCATCATGATGATTTGCTGATGTCTGCAAATCTAAATGAATAAGTCTGATTCATTCTTCTGCCACGTGTCCCTAAATTATGGGGATTTGACCCTATATTTGATTGCAGTGAATCTGAGTTATTGAGATATGGTTGGCTTATGACACGTATCCTTCCACATGTCTCAATTGTTGGGAGTCATCATACTCAGACCGCACGATAGTTATCATGACTGAGCCGCATGAAGTGTCGTCATGACCGAGCCGCATGAGGGTCTTCATACTTGAGCCGCATGAGAGTTGTCATGACCGAGCCGCATGAAGAGTCTTCATACTCGAGCCTCATGAGAGTAGTCATGACCGGGCCGCATGAGAGTCTTCATACTCGAGCCGCATGAAGAGTTCTTGGAGTTGGTGGATAGTGCCAGCTGTGGAGATTTGCTTTATTTCCCTAGGAAGATGGTGCCTTTGTTGTCAGAGCCATCATTACAGCCTTCTGTCAGAGCTGTCATCTTTATGTCAGGACTGCTTTGTGTCAGAGCATTAAATGAGGCCTCTGCTTTATGATTAGCTATGGGGACGAGTCGCATAGGGCCACGTGTCTTTTACCCGAGCCGTATAGCCATGTTGGGGCTATTTGAGCCGCATGAACCTTTTGAGCCGCATGAAGTCCTGGGCCGCATGAGACTCTCTCTTGGTTGAGCCGCATGGATATTCTTGTTCTTTTCCATGCTTCTACAAGACCCCCTTCAAAGTTTTCAATTTACAAAATTGAAATACTTTGAATAAGAAGCATGGTCGTGTAGAAACTCTTCTAGCCGTATAAGTTGTTCTGTCCGTATGGATTCTCTGGCCGTATAGGCTATCTGGCCGCATAGACTGTTCGGCCGCATGGGCTGTTCGGCCGCATAGACTTCTCTCTGCCACGTAGGCGTCATTAATTGCCTTTTGAACCGTCTTTGGGAGAATCCCAAGAGTTGGTTCATTAAGTATTTGGATTTTATGCCCTGGGTGAATCTTCTTTATGAGAGGGGGCGAAATCCGAGGAGTCGGTTTTGCCTGCAGCATACGACTCGAAGTGTTCCATCGGTCTACGTGTTCCCCCCATTTGTCTGCCTATAAATAGGAGTAATTAAGAGAAGAAAATTCTTTACTTTCTCTTCTCCAATTCAAGCCTTAACTGTCATCCTCTTCTTCTTCTTCTTCGATCACCGATGGCTCCCAAGAAGACTGTTGCGGCGAAGGGTAAGAAGGCGGCGTCTTCGTCGGCTGCGGCGGCGAAAGGTAAGAAAGCCGCTTCTACTTCGACTGCGGCGACGAACATTAATGTGGCAGCTCCTCTGCCTGTTGACGTGCCTGAAATGTACCCCGACGTCCATCCCCCATTGCTGGTAAGGGCAGAGCTTGAAACCCTAACTGTCATGGCTACACCGCATGTTCTATGCGCGAGCCTTCACCTTCATGTGAGCCGTATGTACATCTCATGTCCGAGCCGTATGGGGTATGTTCCATGTCTGAGCCGCATAAGAATTGTTATTGTGGCCGCATAAGTACTTCGCCAACAGGGCCGTATAAGCTCACTCGATCTGGACCGCACGAACTTATTTGATTTGAACCACATAAGCTCATTCGAACTGGGCCGCATGAACTTATCTGCATCGAACCGCATAAGCTCGTCCGAACTGGACCGCATGAACTTATCTGCATTGAACTGCATAAGCTCATCTGAACTGGGCCGTATGAACTTTATCTATGTCGAACCGCATGAGTTTGACTGAACTGGGCCGCATGAACCTGTCTACATCGAGCCGCATAAGGCTCGTCTGCTAAAATAGAACCGCATAAGCTCAGCTGGAACAGTGTCGCATGAAACTGCTAAGTTGATCCGCCTAAACTTATCCAACTTGGACCGCATGAGGCTGTGCCGAACCAAGCCGCATAGGCTCATGTGATCTTTTAAGAAACACCAAGTGATTTTGTTTCGGTTGTCTTTTAATCTTATTTTTTTTGTCTTTCTCCAGTGAATCTTCCAGTCAATGCAGCGGGAGAACTTCTGGTGGGTTCAAGCCAGTTTGCCATCGGCGTATGACTCGACGACTTAGTTCGACATATGTCGGATCAGTTTCCCACCGATGAGCCTTTGGAGAGGATGAGCGCTATCAGGAACCAGCCCTTCCACTTTTTTTATGCCATGATGAACTCGGGGAAGCTGGACGGAAAGTATCTGAAGCCAGCATTCCTCTTCGGGGATGCTTTAACCATAAAGAATTCCTGAGTGCTGGACATTTCTGAGAGCTGGGACTTTACTCTAAACAGGGTGGAGATCCATATTCCCCTTATGGAGCATCATTTTCCTCTCTCGTGGTTCAACCTGGTCTTGTCGGACAGGCAGATGGTGGACTCCCTAACTCTAACCAGGTCGGGGATGTTTGTGGGCAACATCCGTTATAATAAGAACATTGGGTCAGCGTATGCAGGCAGGGACTCGGTCAGTCGGTCTGTGATGGGACTGGCTCCGGGCACCTTTATCAACGTACTTGGTCCCAACTTCACGTTTACTCAAGCTGACACCTTCCTGAATCAGCTTGCTTGTAAGGGGTCCTATCCTGTTGGCAGGTTGGCATTACTGAACTGGATAAACCCCATCCCTACGTGGGCCAACCTAACCACATGGGTTTTACGGAAGTACGAGGCATTTCTGCGGGAGGTCAACCTCTACTACGCCATTTGGGGTACCTGTCACGGGCTACCCATCAACAAGCCGTTATTCATGGCTCTCTTGGAGATGTACAACCGGAGGACGGGAACTTTCTTCGCGCCCGGAGGGGAGTTGGGACTTGCTCTCCATGAGATGTATACCGTTTCCAAGCTGCTATAGGGAGACGAGCCCTTTGAGGTGTATACTCCGACGAACGAGGAGTTCGACGATTTGGATCAACGATTCTCGGGTTTCGTTGCCGTGTATCGGGAATTGTTATGTCACCACAGTACCTGTCACCAGACGGCCATCAAGAAGGACGGATGCTCAGAAGGGAGCGCTCCCCATACCACGTCTTGGGTCTCGTATCTTTTTAAATTCAGTCCCTCCGGTCGAGTTTCTTTCCGAGATCGTCAAACCCCGGAGGAGGTAGAACAGCTGGCGTCGACTGCCAAGAGATCACAGTCCACCAGCGACAAATTCGGGAGTCGAATTGACTCTTTTAGCTATTTCTATCATGGTACTCGACGGATGTCTGAGAAAGTGCTCTTGGCCAGATTCTTGATGGTATGGCTACGGAACTACGTAGTCTCGGAAGGGGCAGGTTCCATTGAAAGGATCAGCCGACACTTCATCCTCCCTGCCGTGAAGCTGGTCTGTAAAGTCAGACTAGCCCTTCTTCCGGCCATGGTGTGGAGCATACACCATGGCCTTCGTGCCTTCTCATCCAAGGTCATTGCCCGCAACACGGCGATGGACTTTGAGCGAATAGAGCTACCCTACCATTATTTGATGGGGTGGCTATTGCTGCACTACCGATCCATGATGAGGCCCGGAACAGAATATGGCGTTACAGCTGATGACGCTTTCCTTTTCCAATACCACCACCAGCCGTGGGAATATAGTACTATGCCAGCTGTCGGTGGGCGCTGGCGAGAGTGAATGGATATGACTTCTTTGTGTCTGTTCCCGGTTTTACTGACGAAGAAGTGAGGGATGTCCATATTGATGGTACCGGACCACCTCACTTCCTGCCCGGGAAGATGCTGCTCTGGTTGCACAATATTCGTCCAGCGCACCTGGTTTATCATAATCGCAACAACATATACCTGGAGCCCTACTTGCCCAGTAGATTCGCCCGCCAATTCGGGTATAGCCAACTGTTCCTTGATTGTCCCAGTTCTTGCCTGAGATTTGAAGGTAGCGTCCTTGATGGCACTAGGGCATGGAATTATTATGACACTTATCATACTCGAACCAGCTTCTCAGTTTCTGATGCTGAGGTGCCAGGAGAGATTTTGTACATGGTGGCCCTATACCATGTTACAGCGAACAAGCCTCCCGTCAACTTTGATTCGAGTACCAGCTTCATCGCGGGTACTGGTTTGGCGGAGAAGCCCGAGGGGTCTAAGACCAGAAAGAGGGGGGCGAACAGGGTTCCTGTGCCTGACTCAGAGTCCTCTGATGCGGTCGAAGAGGTTGGCGAGCATGATTACGAGAACTCTCTCCCTTCTGAAGATGAAGAAGTGGCAGATCAGCCGCCTAATATACCAGACGAGTTGGTGACGGATCAGCCGCCTGTTGTGCCAAATGAGGTGGCGGATCAGCTGCTGGTTGTACCAGTAGTGGTGGATCAGCCACCTACTGTGCCTGGCCCCTCGTGCAAGCGAGTCAGGCGTGAGTCTGCCGACGGTTGCATGACCTTTTCCGTGAAACGAGCTGCGGTTAGGTCCCGTAGGCTGCTTATTACGGAGAGGGGCGAGGGTGTCGATGCTGTTCCGGAGGTGAAGTTGAATTGCGACCATCTCCTTTTGCATCTTTCTTTCTCCTAGACTATGATCTAATCATTTTTTCTCTTTTCTTGTAGATGTCAGGAGGACCGGATTCTCAAGAATCGGCTGCCACTCCTAAAGTCGATCCGGCCCTGGTCACTTTGATTAGTGAAATTTGTGCCACGGTTATTTCTGTGGGGGCTCTCTCGGCAACGGCTGAGGGATCTCACGTTGCCGAGATCCCAACCCAGGGTGACGGGAGCTCCGTTGAAGTTGTCGCCGAAACGGCTGAATTTCAGCAGGGTGAAACTGATCTTGCCGTATCTCCTTCTGGGGCGGCTGGGTCTATGGAACTAGCCGAACTCGACTTGGAGGTTGCTGGTGAGGGGACCTCGCCGGCCATGAGCGAACCTCAGCCACCACAATCCTCCCTTGGTAAGATCAGCCAAATTTTGACTAGTGAGGAGGCTCATTTGCTCTATCATCACATCCTTCGGGTTAAGTTGATTGATAGTTGCTTTGGACATACAGGTCCTGCCCCTTCACTGCCCGTGACGGATAATGTCGGGGAAGGCTCTGCTAGCGGGGATTTGGTGGAAAGGAGTGAGCCCCCTCCTCTTCCGACTTATATTGAGGAGCCTCCTGCCGGATCAAGTTTGGGAGGTCAGATAGCGGTACAGCCTGGACAAGGAGCCCTGGTCCCTACGTCTTCCTCTGCTCATATAGCTTTGGGGGTCGACCTCTCGGCCTTGCCGAGTATCCAAGTATTTCAGGCCGCGAAGGAGGAGTTAGCTGCTCTCCATGTATCTTTTTGCTCGGAATTTGTCTCTCCGGTGGCAGGGGTGGCAAGTTCTGGCGCATCTTCTTCGACGCTGCCTGCCACACTTCCTTTGATGCCGTCCTCTACGAAAGTTCTAGATGAGGCATCACAGGATGTGGTCGACAGTTTTTATCGGCATTTAAAAAGAGGGGTCGAAGCTGCTGTGGAGCGGGGGACTCCTTTTGCCTTGGCCCGACAAAGCGCCAATGGCCAAATTGACATTCTAAAGACCCTTCCTGGTGGGCCAGGGATAGCTGCGCTTCTGGAGCCCAAATTGTTAGAGGCTGATCAGCTTGTGGCCCAACTTAAAGTGCTGCGGCAAGCTGATCTGTCTGTAGCAATAGATCAGGAGCGGGGCTTTCTCACCACTGCCCTGGAGAAGACAAGGCTTGCACGAGATACGTGCAAGTCGGTTATAATAAAGGACCTTGGCGACCTGTCTCTCTTGTACGACCAGCTGAGCCACAGGAGCGAGGACTGCGTAGCTCGAGAAACGGCTGCCTCTCGCAGAATTATTGATATAAAGGAGCAGATCCTCGAGCTTCAGAAGAAGCTGGATTTCTCGGAATCTGAGCTCAAAGCTTCTCGTGCGGATAAAGAACTGATTGTTCAGGAGGCCGAAAAGGTCACCCGAGCTTCTACTAACCTGGAGCGTGCTCTGAAGAAGCTTGAGGACAGCTGGCAGGCTCATGCTCACCTAGAAGATGCGGTACGGCTGACTCAGGAGGCCGAACGCCGGGCCAAGCAGAGGTTTGAGCGATCGACTGTCTTGCTGAGGTACCGTCTCAAGAATTATGTATCGCCGAACAATAGTCGGCCTTTTCCTTCTTTTTGTTCATGTTCTTTTTTTGTCTTTCATGCTCTATTTTGTAACAGGGACATAGTCCCGGATAATGTAGTAACTTAAGTAATGAATAAATGAGCATGTTTTGACTCATCCTTTATTTCTTATACTTGTAGTATTTGTGGCGTTTGTCCCGCTGGGGAACTATTTGTGGACCTGTTACCCTGGGCGTACCTTAGTTCTAGGTACGGATAACAAGTTCGATGGGGATACTTGGAACAATTCCACAGTGAGGTGGCCATGGATGTTCCTAGTATCGGAAGAAGGAATGCCGTAGAGCAGCTGGGCTCCCGGGGCATGATGAGAGATGAGAAAAGTGGTACGTATACTAGGGGATCTAGTACAGCATTTGTGGTCAACAGAGGACATTTGTGGTCAACTAAGGACATTTGTGGTCGACTGCGAACATTTGTGGTCAACAGAGGACATTTGTGGACCTATTATCCTTGGTGTACTCCGGTCGTGGGTACGGATAATAAGTCGAGAAAATACCGACATACTTACTCAGAAGTAATGAGGACGTGGTAAATATGAGGGTTTCATCGATGGAGCCTTCCCACTCAGAGGTAATGAGGACATGGCAGGAGTGGGCTCCATGAAGGATACGTAGAACGACTCAGAGGTAATGAGGACGTGGAAGTTCTATGTGAGGGGGCAGTTTATTTTTGATGGAAGTGAAACAACTCAGAGGTAGCATCGACGCAGTTATTTTGGAAAATTTATGGATCTATTACCCTTTTTGTGCACTGAAAGTGCGGGTAGTGGATCATGAGGGAGGATCTCCTTTTAAGAAAAAAGTTCAGAGGTATGATCATACATGACTTACTACCCAAAAGATGCGATATAATCTTGTTTGAAGTGACCAGAGTGTAAGTTCAGCGGTACCTGCGGGTACGTAACTCGATAATCTGGAAGATTTGGAATCAGAGTGCAAGTTCAGCGGTACCAGAGGGTACGTGACTCGACAATCTGAGATATTTGTGAGATGGGTATGAGTTCAGTGGTACCAGAGGGTACATGACTCGACAATCGGAGATATTTTGAGGATAAACGTGAGTTCAGCGGTACCGAGGGGTGCATAACTCAACAATCTGAGATATTTGTGAGATGGGTATGAGTTCAGCGGTACCAGAGGGTACATAACTCGACGATCGGAGATATTTGTGGGTGGAATGTGAGTTCAGCGGTACCGAGGGGTACATAACCCAAAATCAGAGATATTTGGTAGTAGAATGTGAGTTCAATGGTACCGAGGGGTACATAACTCAACAATCTGAGATATTTGGTGGTATAATGTGAGTTCAGCGGTACCAAAGGGTACATAACTCAACAATCTGAGAGATTTGGAGGATGTCATTTCAGACATAATATTTCTTCAGGAACTTGCCGTTGATGGGCAACATGAGCAAGTCTCCGTTTTGTTTTGGGATGTGGTAAGCTCCATTGGAGAATACAGTCTCGATGATGAACGGGCCTTCCCATTTTGGCTGGAATTTGCCGGCAGTTTTGTGAGTTATAACCATTGGCCTCCGAACCGCCAGAACGAGATCACCCACTTGGAATGTCCTGATTTTGACTTTCTTGTTGAAAGCTCCGGAGATTCGGGCTTGATACAGCTCAATTCGCTGTTGAGCTAACAGGCGCTTCTCGTCTAGGGCCTCCAACTCTTGTAATCGGCGATGGTGATTATCATCTGTCGTCAATCGATAGGTGAAGGCGACGCGGAGTGAGGGGATTTGAGTTTCCAAGGGGATAACTGCCTCACTCCCATATACCAAGGAGAATGGTGTGTTTCCCGTGGCCGTCCGTACTGTAGTCCGGTATGTCCACAAGCATTTGCCTAGCTTCTCATTCCAGTCGCGCTTGTTGGAAGACACGAATTTTTTGAGCAGCTTGATTATAGTTTTATTAAATGCCTCTGCTAAGCCATTTGCTGCTGGATTATATGGTGTTGAAGCGACATTCTGGATTCGGTATTTGTCGCAGAACCGATAGAAAGCATGGCTTGCAAACTGCGGACCATTGTCGTGGATAATCCTTTGGGGCAGTCCAAAGTGATAGATGACGTGATGCTTGAGGAAGCTGATCACATTCGAAGTCTTCACTTCTACCAGCGGAATAGCCTCCGCCCACTTGGAGAAGTAATCTGTGATTGCGAGTATGAATCGGTGTCCTCGGGATGAAGGTGGAGTAATCGGACCAATGATGTCCATTCCCCAAGCTTCGAATGGCCAGGATGCCACCGTCGGATATAGAAACTCGGATGGCTGATGGATGAAGTCGGCGTGGACTTGACAGGCTTTGCACTTTCGTGCATAGTCTATTACGTCTGTAACCATCGTGGGCCAGTAATAGCCCATTCGGCGAAGACGGTCTTACAACTTTGGACCAGGCTGGTAGGCCCCACAGATACCGTTGTGAGCTTCGCGTACAGCTTTCTTGGCTTCTGTATTTGATAGACACCGAAGCAGTAATCCATCATATGATCGTCGATACAGCATTTTCGTCTCTGCATCGTAAAAGAATCTGAGGGAATGTCTTCTAATCGAAGTGGCTTCCTTCGGATTCTCTGGCAGGATGTCGTAAACTACGAAGTTGATGAATGGTTGTCTCCAATCTGGTGCTTCATCGGCTGTCAAAGTGGAGTAGCTCTCAACACATTGAATATTCTCATTGGGACAGACCAATTCACGGCCTATTATGTCCACCTGATGATGAGCGAAATTCGGTACTGCTAGGGAAGCAGCCAGGCCTGCCAAGGCATCGACCTCCATATTCTGGAGTCTGGGAACATGTTCTATAAAAAACCCTCCCAGGGACGAGATGATGTCGATTGCTATTTGGTGATACGGGATCATATCTTCATGACGAACCTCGTATGAACCCTGGATCTGATTGACGATTAATTACGAATCGCCGTATGCTTCAAGATACTCTACCTCCAG
Source organism: Iris pallida (assembly GCA_029216955.1). Lineage (NCBI taxonomy): Eukaryota > Viridiplantae > Streptophyta > Magnoliopsida > Asparagales > Iridaceae > Iris > Iris pallida. The sequence continues at coordinate 9,241,309 of JANAVB010011800.1, forward strand.
CTCTTTTGCAAGTCGGAGGCCAATAACCAAGGCGTTGTACTCGGCCACGTTGTTTGAACAGGGCTCTGTGAGGGAGTAAGCCCGATTGATCACCAAACCAGAGGGAGAAATCAGCACCACTCCAACCCCAGCAACGATGTTGCCCTTGGGCCCAGTTCTCGAGGCACCGTCGAAGAACATTCGCCAGATGGCATCATGGAAAACTGTGTTTGAATCGGCGACTTCGTCTGGTATCCCTTCATATACTCTAGTTATCTCTGAGCCTGGATGGGCTGCTAAGAAGTCCGCCAGAGCTTGACCTTTGACAGCCTTCTGTGGGCCGAAGATCATGTGATATGGAGATAGTAATATCGTCCAGGTGGCAAGGCGAGAACTGAGTGCCCCTGGTTTGGTCATGTTGTGGTAATCTCGTGGTTTTCCGGCTGAGGACGGCAATAGAGGTAATCACCGTCCAGTGCCGTAGTTTAAGCCTGGCGTAGTTTCCCGATCATACCCCTGTTTTTGCATGAGGTACTTGGATTGGGGACTATACAAGTAGAGGGACAGTCTTCCAGTGTTGGGTTCGGGATCAACTTCCTCTATCCTGAAGAATTGTGGGTCATTCTTCCGGCCGAAGATGATGGGATGATCCTCTCCCTCGACTATGTAGTAAGCACCTTCCACTGGAGTGAGTTGGTTTGCGATATAGACTTTTGTCACCTGTGTGTGCAGGTGTGTGCCTATACCGTGTTCCATAGCATACATTGTACAAAGCTTATCAAGCTCTAGGTAGTTCAAAGATAACCCTTTATTGATAAAGTACGGTATCTTTTCTACCGAAATTATATCATCAGCAGAAGGAACATCAGTATAAGCAGCCACATAATTGGATAATTCTGGCTCATCTTCAACCACCCCCTGTGTTGATACAGACGGAGAGGATGACTTAGGCAGCTTAATCATCAGGGGCTCTAATGGTAGAGCTGAACGCAGAGTCGAAGGCATACTAGCGACCCCCGGTTTGGTGTTCGGGGCTAAGCGAGGGGTTGTTTGCTGGCTAGCAGTCCCCGGCTTAGCACTTGGCTACGCGTTCATCTTGGGAAGGCGAATCGTCATCGGCTTGACGGAGGGATTGAGCTCCTCTGTTTGTTGCTGACCAACCCTAGGCAGCTTGATTGTCAATGGCTCTGTCATGGGCCTTGGTGCTTGGCCCGATCTTGGTAGTCGAATTATCATCTGCCCTTCTTGTGCCGAGAGGCTGATTGCATCCTTACGCAGAGTGGCTGTAAGTGGTACAGTTCTGCCAGGTTTTCGGGTTTGGAGGTGAATCGTCAGAGGTTCTTCCGATCCGATTGCCGCTTCAGTTAGAGCCTGAGTATCTTCTTTGACCAGGTGCCTTTTCGACTTCTCGTACAGGCATGAGTCGGAGTAGTAGGATTCGACCCCTTTAAAGGAATCAATGTCAGCAAATTCTGTCCTCACGAAGCCGTGCTTGTCGACATACTTGAAGTACTAATGCAGTGTAGAAGGCACAATCATGTAATCGTGTATCCAAGGACGTCCCAGGAGAATGTTATAGGAAATGTCCGTATCTATGACATAACAGGTAACTTCTGACTGAAGGTCGCCGATTTGGCACTTCAAGCGAATCTTCCCGATCGGGTAGCTCCTGCCCGAATTGAAACCGCTAATAGCGGTGCTTATCGCCGTCAGGCGATGCATTGGGATACGCAGATGGTGTAGCAGGCTCTTCGGGATGATGCTTATGGAAGAGCCAGGGTCAATATGCATCCGGTCTACCTTGATATCGCCAATGTACCCAGTATAATACAGAGGGCGATCGTGCATGTTGGTCTTGATGAGCATATCCTGCGGAGTGAAGACAATATTGGGCATTGCGCCGGTGCAAGCGCTGTCCTGGAGATCTGTAGGTGAGCTCTCTCCAGTGAGATTGGACTGAGCCAGATATGCGTCGACATTCTGGAGTGCCACGCTCAGTGCGATGCGAATATCTTTGGATAGCCTCAGAAGCTCGTATAGTGACAACTTGGCTGGTATGTTAGCCAATTGTGCCAAGATGTCAAAGTTGTAGGGCCTCTCCAGCCCCTGAGGTGCCTCTCTTTGGAGTGGCTTATCAAAGCGAGTCTCATTCGGCCTAGGCTGGTAGGTCGTCGAAGGTTGAGAAGGTCCTGGAGCATCAGTAGTAGCTGGCTGATGATCTTCAGCCGAGTTACCTGGCAAAAGTTGAGCTTGGGCACCAGATTGGGTAACAACAGCTGTAGCTTCTTCGATCTCTGCCGAGACGGTGCGACATGATTTGACTTTTCCATTCTTCTTCTTGCTGGTAGGAGGTGGTGCGGACTGAGTCACTTCAGATACCAAGTCCGGATGGACCCACATGACCTCCCCTCGTGATGTGGTCAGAGGCACTAGACCAGTAGCATGGTCCCGGGGAGGTGGAAGGTTAGTGACCTCCATCTTTGCTCTGAGGACGGGTACTACTCCATCTTGAGTCTTTATAGGAGGGAAGTTGCCAAATTGTACTGACACCATATTGGCTGCCACAGTCACCTCTTCGAAATCAATGGCCAGGGCCTTAGAATCGATGAGATACTGGATATATCGCTTCAGCTGGTAGCAATCTTATGTGACGTGGTGGACATAACGATGGAAATGACAGTACTTGGGGCTCTCTATTTCTGCAGGACGAGGTTCGTGCCTTGGTGGAGGGAGCTGAATTCGACTCCCTTGTATGAGCATGTCCAGGATGGGCTTGACATGACCGTCCTCGAAAGAGTAAGTCATCTGAGGCCACTGCTTTTCTGCTGGCTTTGGTTCCGACTTCTGGGCTGTATCAGCCACCATAGCCTGCTTGCCCTTGTTGTCTCGATTGTTGGAAGAGTTGCCGCCGTTGGCATTAGGACGCTTACCCTTGTCCTCTCCCTCCGAGATGTGCAGTCCTAATTGGCGAGCTTTCTTCAACTTGTCTTCTGTGCTAGTGGCACTGATGATGAATGTCTTCCAATCCTTAAACTGACTCTCGCCCATCCAGAGGCTGATCGTGGGAAGCAGTCTCTTTTTACAAATTTCAATCAAGGAGGAATCAGGATTACCATAAGGCAACTTCATTGCGGTTTGGCGAAACCGCTCAATATAGTTTCGTGTCAGCTCCTTTTCTCCCTAAACAACGTCCATGAGGGTGGACATTGTCACGTCCTGTCCTACTTCGTAGAATCTCTCCAAGAACATACGTTTGAAGCCGGCGAAGGAATGGATGCAGTCATCTGGCAAGTTTCGGTACCAGTCGAAGGCGACCCCTTCCAATGCTCCGATGAACAACCGTGTGAGGATGGCATCGTCATGAGGCAGGTGGTCAGTTGTGACCTCGAAGTAAGTGATGTACCGGCTTGCAGAGGTCTTGCCATCGTAGGGATTAATGTTGAATGGCTTATATCTTGGTGGGAAGGGAACATCTCTCCATACAACAGGGTACGGTTGGCGTATCCTGAGGTCCTGGCAGGTTTCTCGGGCATAAAACATGGCTCAGAGCTCCTGGACCTCTCGTCTCACCTCTCTGGCCTCATCTGCAGCGGTGGGAACTGATATTTCAGAAGGATTATCACCCGAATTTGGTGCAGCTGAGTTCGAATCCGCATTGGTTGCGGGTCCCATATTTGTTTGGTCCTGCGTTCTTCCTTGCAGAGTTGGAAGGGCCGCTTTGATCTCGTCCACAGATTTGACCAAGGTAAGAAGTATGGACTCCAGGGAGTCGATGTGTTGGCGATCACTGGGGCCGTCTTGGTTGCTGTCTGTCATGAACACCGTCCTCACATGAGGGGAGGTGGAAGGAACAGTGGAGGACGTGCCCTCCGAGTCATACCCTTGTACAGAGAAGTCATCCGGGTATGTGGGAATGTCTTCTTCTAATTCTAATTCTGAAGGGTTGGTACCCCCAGCTTCAGAGCTTGCCTCATCTCGAGAGTTGTGGACGTCCTCGGGGACGTTGGGATATGCTGCATCTGTTGGGGTAACCATTTCCCCTGGATTATCTTCTGGGAATACCGGGTTGTCATGGATGTTTGGAGGAGTGCTACCCCCGGCTTCAGCGTCCTCCAAAGATTTGGATGACGAATCTCCAAGTGTGGCAGATTTCATCGTCGAACGAGTACCTTGGAAGTCTCCTCCCGTAACGGTGGTGGACAACCGCTTAGACGAGGGTTTCTTGGTAGAGATTCTCGGGTTGGAGACATTTGTTCCCTTCTCTCTCCCGCTGCCAGGAATCTTCAGAGCAGAATTGCAAGAGACGACGAGAAGTGATTCATCCTCCGAGCTTGGGTGTTGTAGTCTTTGGAAGACAGACCGTCGGTCTTCTTGTACTGCCGCCTTGTTGCAGCAGCAGTTGACGATGACTTGGGTGCAGTGATGTCCGTGCACCAAGTCTTCGTCTCTCTCCTTGCGTTTGTGAAGAATCATGTTGCACAAGTCACTCGTTTGGTGGACCCGGGAGTCCTGGGCGCACGAGTGTGTCGGCATCCCGCCTTCTCCCTGATGCGGAGGTGGTACGTGTACTTGCCCCCGATCGTTGTTAGGAGATCTTTGATAACTATCCTGGCCGTTGGTCGTCGGGGGCTGGACACGGGTAGTTCTATACAACTTTCCATCAGGGGCCCGCGTAATAGTCAGCGGGATGCCCTGGTAGTCAGAAGTTGGGACAGCTGACTGAGCTCGATGAGCCCGCGCTGTCCTAGACTTCTTTCCTTTAGCACCTGTGGATGCATAATAGGAAGAGTCCGAATTGGACACCAGAGAGCCTGGCGTATACTCCAGAGATCCTTCAAGGTCGAGACCACATGAGAGACGGTCAAAGACTGACCGGGAGCCGCCTGGAATAGAGGATATGCGGCTGAGATTGGTGGCCGTGCAGGCTGTCTGCATGCGGCTGTCATTGGTGGCCGCATGAACATTTCGTATGCGGCTGGAAGCGGTGGCCGCATGGACCTTCGGGACGCGGCTAGAAGTCATGACCTTGTAGGCTACCTGCATGCGGTTGGCATTTTTGGCCGTATGGGCTTTCTACATGCGGCTGAGTTCTGTGGCCGCATAGCTTTTCTCCATGCGGCTGGCAGCTGTGGCCGCATGAACTTTCTTCATACGGCTGGCAGTTATGGCCGCATGAGCTTTCTTCATGCTGCTGACTCTTTTATGTGGTTCGGACCGCATAGAGTTACTCTTTGCCCCTGCAAGTTCAGCATCATAGTATTTTCTTCTGCCGAACTTGGGGACAGCGGAGTCCTCTATGGCCTGAAGTGGGGCCGCAGGAGAGTTTTTTTTGCCGTCTTGAGCAACAGAAAGCATCTCTTCGAGAACTTGAGGAGGAGGAAATGATTTGGGCCACCACTCCTTGCGAACCTTCTTCGTGCGGGCTCACTTCTGGACCGGGCCAGCGCTCCCATCGGAGAGCATTTCTTCAAATGCTTGCTGATCGAACCGGGCGACCAGCATCTGTTGAGTGGAGCAAGTTTGGCTGCGTCCGATTGCGTCACCAACTCCTCAGCCGTAGAGAAGTTTGTCCCCAGCAGAGTCGCCATTGTGTTTGCCATTGATTATAAAAGTACAGAATAATTATATAGGAGGACTGAACTTAGACTCATAATACAAACTTGCTCGTACAAAGAAAGCCTAGGGACGAAAACCTAGGTACAGTAATCTAAGTACGATTGTTTATTTTAGATTCTGGGGGGTGACGATAGAGGCTCAAGAAAGCGACGGCAGCTCTGCCTTACTCCTTGGACGATCAGACGTAGCCTTGGCTCTGGTGAAGAAATGCTCGTAGATGTGTGGGGAGACTCCTTTGCGCCTTCTGTTGCTAGATCTCTGGATGCCTCTGGGGTGCTCTCTCTCTGCTTCTGTCTGTGTGTATTTTTGCCAGTCGGGGGAGGGAAGAAGAGTCTCTTGCAAGGAAATGGCACCTTGCTATTTATAGGAATGGGGTCATCATTAGGGTTTGCAATGATTGTCTCCTTGAAAAGGCGACGGCTTGTTGATTGATCAATCTGGGCCATTAATCTCGAGTGTAATGAATCTGGGTCATTAATGCAGATTGCGCCGAATCCTATGAGTAATTAGTGCTGATTGTAATAAATCTGCATCATGATGATTTGTTGATGTCTGCAAATCTAAATGAATAAGTCTGATTCATTCTTCTGCCACGTGTCCCCAAATTATGGGGATTTGACCCTATATTTGATTGCAGTGAATCTGAGTTATTGAGATATGGTTTGCTTATGACACGTGTCCTGCCACATGTCTCAACTGTTGGGAGTCATCATACTCAGACCGCACGATAGTTATCATGACTGAGCCGCATGAAGTGTCGTCATGACCGAGCCGCATGAGGGTCTTCATACTTGAGCTGCATGAGAGTTGTCATGACCGAGCCGTATGAAGAGTCTTCATACTCGAGTCGCATGAGAGTAGTCATGACCGGGGGGCATGAGAGTCTTCATACTCGAGCCGCATAAAGAGTTCTTAGAGTTGGTGGATAGTGCCAGCTGTGGAGATTTTCTTTATTTCCCTAGGAACATCGCACCTTTGTTGTCAAAGCCATCATTACAGCCTTCTGTCAGAGCTATCATCTTTATGTCAGGACTGCTTTGTGTCAGAGCATTAAATGAGGCCTCTGCTTTATGATTAGCTATGGGGACGAGTCGCATAGGGCCACGTAGCTTTTACCCAAGCCGCATAGCCATGTTGGGGCTATTTGAGCCGCATGAACCTTTCGAACAGCATGAAGTCCTGGGCCGCATGAGACTCTCTCTTGGTTGAGCCGCATGGATATTCCTGTTCTTTTCCATGCTTCTACAACTCCTTTCGGCGTATGGCACTGGTCGTGTACTTTAGGAAACATCGACATTTTTCCTCAATTTTTCCTTCTTCGTTTGTAAGCTTTGCTGAGTTTGCCCAGAGTGTCGAGCACATTGATTCTTGGCATCATAGTATTTTCCTTTGCCGAGTCTCGATGGTTGAACACTCTGTTGTTGGTTGTTCAGGAGAGGAGTCGCCGGGCTAGTGGAGCCCTGAACAGCATGCACCTTCTTCGCAATAGGAGCCTCTGTGGCAGAGCTATGCGCCCACAGGGGAGCTCCATGCGCCCACGTGGAAGGCCTATGCACCCACGTGACAGAATTCTTCGGTTGCACATCTTCTACAGTACTGGTAGGATATGCAGCACGAGCCTTTGGAAGCCAAGTCTTGCGAGACTTGTTTCGCTTCACTGATTTTGAGGGAGTAGAGTCATCCCTCGAGAGCATTTCCTCGAACTCTTGCTGATCGAACTATACGATCAGCGTCTTCTGAGTGCTCCCCACCTTAGCAGTATCGGATTGCGTCACCACCTTTTCGTAAGAGGAAAGGGTAGTCCCCAGCAGAGTCGCCATTTTGTAGACACTTACAAAAAAGAGAAGAATGCTCCCTGATGCCTTGCATATTCTTCACAGCTATGCAGCAGAGATGAACGTCAACACTAAAGACTAGAGATTTTCTTTCATAGACTATGCTATCTATGGAATCCTCCCTAATGACCCGAAGGAAGCATTGTCTATCCAACGACGATTCCTTAGATTTTACTATGATATAGATACCAAAATGCTGTACCGACGTTCTAACGATCGGCTACTATTACAATGTTTATCAGACACAGAAGCCAAACATGCACTACGTGAGACTCACGACGAAATTTGTGGTGCACACCAACCAGTCCCCAAATTACAAGATCGCCTCAAACGAATGGGTTATTATTGGCCCACAATGATAGCAGATGCTGTTGAATATGTAAAAAAGTGTAGGGCTTGTCAGTTCCACGCCGATTTCATTCATCAACCTTCGAAGTTTCTACACCAGACGGCGTCATCTTGGCCTTTTGAAGCCTGGGTATGGACGTCATCGGCCCAATTAGCCGCATCCTCCAAAGGACATCAGTTTATCCTGGATATAACCGATTACTTCTCCAAATGGGTGGAAGCTATAACTCTCATCGAAGGCATGTCAAGTTGAGGATTTGCAATACATTTTTCATGAACTGGTTGCCGAAGGTATGGCCTTATGTGAACCGTTTCAGGTAGCATCTGTAATTGAAAAACTTTTACCTCTATGGAAGGACTATAAGAACTATCTGAAACATAAACGTAAGGACATGCCACTGGCAGACATAATTGTTAGGCTTAAAATAGAAGAGAATAACAAGAGCACTAAAAAAATCTCTTCTATAGAAGCCAGGGCAAATGTCTTGGAAACAGGACAAAAAGGAAAAAAAGCACAAACATATTGGAGGTTCCGCTCGAGGAAACTACTCCGATCAAGGGAACTATAAAAAGTTCAAAGGTAAATGTCACATATGCAAGATAATAGGACATAAAGCCACAGATTGTCGTAGTCGCAACTACAACAATTACAACAACAACAAAAACAAGGAACGTCCTCACCAGGCTCATATGACTGAAGATGAGCATTTGGCTAAGGGTATTGACGACCTGGTTCTGGCGGCTGTTGTTTCTGAAGTGAACATGGTAGGAAGCAACCCAAGGGAGTGGTGGGTTGACACTGGAGCTACCCACCACATCTGTGCTGAAAAGGCTACGTTCAGTACCTACCAAAGCGTCGACTAAGGCGAACAACTCTTCATGGAAAACTCTTCATCGTCGAAGGTTGAAGGACAAGGGACGATCATTCTGAAAATGACGTCGAGAAAGGAATTGAAGCTTAACAATGTTCTGCATGTACCTGACATTCGAAAGAATCTAATTTTCGGATCTGTGTTAAGCAGACATGGGTTCAAATTAATATTTGAATCTGACAAATTTGTACTCACCAAGAGTGGAGTTTATGTGGGGAGGGGTTACCTCAAGGAGGGCCTCTTCAAAATGAATGTAATAACTATTATGCCTAATAAGATGATTAATTCTTCTTATATTGTTGAGTCCTCTCATATGTGGCATGGAAGATTAGGTCATGTTAATTATGATTCAATCAGAAACTAATGAATATGGACTTGATTCCTAGATCTACAATAGATTCAAATCACAAGTGAGATATATGTCACAACCAAAATAAGTCAAATTTGTGACGCAATTAGCGACGCGTTGTCAAGACGTCGCTAATATTTCTGATATTAGCGACGTAAAATTTATATGTCTCTAAACGTCGCTGATTGAAAAAAATAGCGACGTTCTGCGACGTTTAGTGACTACAGTTAACTTATTGGTGCTAAGAAGTCACTAAACGTCGCTGAACGTCGCCATACTTTTTAATATTTGCGATGTTTATCGACGTCAATCAATTGACGTCGCTAACTGTTTAATATACACGGGACATGCCCTATCCCAAATCCAAAAATTTTACCCTAAAATTTTTCCCTCCTTTCGACCGTCGCTCCCCCCTCGACCGCCGCTCCCCCTCTCGACCGCCGCTCCTCCCTCGACCGTCTCTCCCCCTCGACTAATCCCCCCTCCGTGAGCTCCCCCTCCTCCGGGATCCTCCTCCACCGCGAGCTCCTCTTTCACCGCGAGCTCCCCCTCCTCTCCGGGCTCCTCCTCCACGAACCCCCTCCACGAGCTCCTTCTCAACCACCTATGCCGACCTCCTCCTCCTCTCGACAAACCCCAAGAATTGGTAAACCCTAACCCTATATTCTATCTGTGTTTATACACGACATAGACACGAATATGACAAGATACACTGACACAATACACTATATTATATTCGTACACTGACACAATATACTGACACGATACATTTTTGTTATTCCTTAATCACATTACCAAAGTTAATATCAAATTATAATTGTACACAATATTGTCAATTAAGTAATTATTTCGAAGGTAAAAAAATACTAGCATACTTAAATGTAGTCTACTACCAAATAAGAAAGCTTTCAAGGAGAGTCGTATACACGGACACGGAAATGACTCTTTAACTGATAACATCTTGCTATGGATACACACTCACAGTTCCCTCACAACTTACCAGAGGATATCCCATGTCCCAAATAGAAGTAAAGCAAGCTACTGTAGCTGCTAATGCTACTTGTATTTGCTGTTGCTACATAAGGCAAGCCAAATGATAAGGCATATTGCAAGTGCCCTGTGCTCTAGTGCAGGGCTTCCCCTGTCCTTAACCCAATCTGCTCTCTGCAGGAGCTCTCTCAACTTCCTATAGTAAGGCTAGACCCCCTCATCATCTAACTAATTTATACCCATCCTAGGTAGTACCTGATACCAATGCTACACACAATATCAATTAAACCCCCCTTCCTTAACTAACATGCCTTTAAACCCTTCCACCAACTTACTGTTACTAAATGGCATTAGATTGAACATGTTATAGGAACATTGGACATAGGAGACATTGGACAGTTCAAAATGAAGACTAACATCATCATGTTAATGAATCTGAACTAAAAAGAAAGGTAGCATGAACTAATATGCATACAAGATCTGAACACTTAATAAATTTAGGAACTCTGATACCACTAATGTCAAATGTCTGATACGAGGTCAATATCAAGACTGAACATATAAGAATTCAAGTAGAAAATGTGTGACAGTAGTACTCACTCACACTCGAGTCTAATACATGTAATGCAGGACAGAGCATGTGTCTATGCTACCCATATATGATACTAACGCAACCTTACCAACTATATATGTACACGGACACGAAAATGACTCTTCAACTGATAACATTCTTATATGAAATGCATACTCATATTTGTGTCCTACTAAGTGATTTTGATATCTAATATACTAAGGAGTATTCTAGTACCTACAGTGTATAGAGTATCCTAGAGCTGTAGGTATGATTGGTATATCGTAGTACATAGAGTGTATAGAGTGAGTATCCTAGTAGTATATAAGATATTTTAGAACACTACCAAAATTTGTCGATTTAGCGACGGCCAGATCCGTCGCCCATCCGACGGGAATTTGTAGTAGCGACCGATTACTGACGGGTATTGGCCAAAATAATCCGTCGGCAATCAGCTCGTCGCTAATAAGGGTCCGTCGCTACGTAGTCGTCAAGCGACGGGATAGCGACGGCTTTTCGACTTGAGAATACGAAGCATTAGCGACTACGTTCCGACGGACTTTCGTCCATTTCACGTATTAAATACTGAACTGTGTAGACAATAGCGACGTACTTGTCCGTCGGTAAACGGTCGTAATAGCGTATCAGAGTGTATCGTTCCGTCACTAGTCCGTCGACCGTCGTCGATAACAAAGGACGGATTAGCAACGGTATACTGACGGATTATACGTCGACCATGTTCTGGAAATGCTTGGCATTTCCAGAACCATGGCGACGGATTAGTCGTCGCCAGTCCGTCGACAACCGTCATTAACAAAGGACGGATTAGCGACGGGAGACTGACGGATTATCCGTCGCCCATGTTCTGGAAATGCTTGCTATATCCAGAACTAAGGCGACGGATAAGTCGTCGCCATTCCGTCGAAACATATACCACCAGATAGTTTCCGACGGATATTCCGTCGACCAACCATCGCTAACTGGAAACATTTTCAAATCTCTAGGTAGCGACGGATATGCTGTCGAACAGTAGTCGGAAACTGGATATATCCGTCGCTAACCGGTCACTAGTCCGTCGCTAAATGAGTTATTTTTGAAAAAAAATTGCAGCACTTTCCCTGTTCGCAAAAATATGCATAAACCAAACCAATATATAATGCACACCAATTATCCAACAATCACATAGACCAAATATATAATGCACACCAATTATCCAAGAATCACATAGACCAAATATGCACAAATATTCCGATCATAGCACAAATATTCAAAAATTCCCACAAATATTCCAAAATTCCCACAAATATTCCAAAATTTGCACAAATATTCCAAAATTCCAAAACACATAGAAAAATCGACTTTGGCCTCAGCAAAGACCGCAAGTCAGACGATGAATCCTCACAGCCAGGAATCATAGTTGCGTTGAGGCATGTACCATTCTATCAGCCACTTTGCATACGAAGGCTCAATCTGGTTGAGGTCTTCTGTAGGGACAGGAGGGTCGGTCCCGATGCTACTACTCTCTGACGGTGGCTCCTCCTTAACTTCAACCTTGGGAGCAATCTCTTTCCTGATGGTCATCGGTTCTTCCTTGACCTCGACCTTTGGTAACACCTCCTCCTTAACAGTCACCGGCTCTTGTTTGGCGATGGGGACTTCCTCCGTGTCGACCTCCAAGGGTTCTTTGCCTCGGCCCCTTCCTCGACTAGCAGCACCACCACGGCGAGTCCTAGGAGCCATCTCTCTGACAACAGAAATTTTCATATAGGGTAAAGAAATTTACCTAAATCTATATCACAAGACTAACAGAATTACTATGTAATCATGTACTCACCAATAACTGGATGTAACTGGAGTCGTTGGGCCTATCGTGCAATAATTGGTGGATCCGTTGGTATAGGCCGGATGTACTTAGTATCTAGTGTATCAGATTAGTATCGGTCTATCGGTTTGGTATAGGACGTATCAGATTGGTATTGGCCTTAACAAATTGGTTTCGTCCTATATCCGATATGTACATGTATCGGCCGTATAGCTAGGATTCATATTGGCCTTATCGATTTGGTATCGGTCATATCCGATAGGTATCGGCCGTATTGGATTAGTATAGACCATTTCGAATTAGTATCGTGAAAGGTTTAGTAACAACTGTACTTGGATTTCTCTCTTCTCGAGCTAGAATACCATTGCAAGAGAGTCACCAGATCGTGATTGGCCAGTTACAGTAACATACATGCTTCTTTTTCCATCAAGAAAAGCGAGATTGAAAAAGAAGCATGTATGTTACTGTAACTGGCCAATCACGATCTGGTGACTCTCTTGCAATGGTAATCTAGCTCTAGAAGAGAGAAATCCAAGTACAGTTGTTACTATACCTTCCATGATACTAATCCGAAATGGTCTATACTAATCCAACACGGCCGATACCTATCGGATATGACCGATACCAAATCGATAAGGCCAATATGAATCCTAGCTATACGGCCGATACATATCGGATAGGACGATACCAATTCGCTAAGATCAATACCAACCGATACGGCCCATACCAAAACGATAGATCGATACTAATCCGATATGGTCAGGCACAGTCTGCCAAGTATGGTAACGATCCATTTCAATTTGGATGTGAAAATCTGTATCGTAAGACAAACTAAACATAATCAGTTCTATTTCACATGCTTAATTGCCAAGTATGGGAACGAATGGCTCAGAACACAACCCAAAATTCATTCTAGCATACATTAGTGTGAATCATCTATGTTCTGTACATATGGTATAGTATATGTTCTTATCGTATCTAGTATCTGAAGAATGTAACAGAATCAAGATGAACTCACATAATGTAATACTAAGACATCATCTACTACTATATAAGATATAGTGATAGGTTGTCATATCATCATCGTCGAGGTCTTCTGTAGGGTCGGAGGACAAATACTGCTCGAGTTCTGATCAAGCATCTTCCTTCTCCTCTCCTCCACCATGGCTCTGGACCCATCTGCTCCTCCCTACTTCCCTTCTTCTTATTTGACTCTCTCAGCCACATATGATATCCACCTTAAGTGTAGAGTCGGGGGAGAAGAAGTGGGCAGGAAGAGGAGGGGGAAGCAGCACAGCCGGCGGCATGACCCGGAGGAAGTACAGAGGTTTTCTTCAACATCCGTAGGAGAACTATAAGGATATATCTTTTCACAACATATCACCTTGTCAAAGACCCTTAATGTGACCACCATGTTATCGCGGTGTCGGACGACTAATATGTCATAATTTTCTAAGCCGTTTGTTTTGACATAATCCTCCAAACTCTTTTCTTCTATGTACTAATGCAAGATTACTACATAGGAGGAAAGAGTTGGGAGGATTATGTCAAAATACACGGATTAAAAAATAATGACAGGTTAGTCTTCCGACACCGCGATAACATGATATTCACATTAAGGGTCTTTGACAAGGTGACATGTTGTGAAAAGATATATCCATATAGTTTTCCTACGGATGTTGAAGAAAACATCTGTACTTCCTCCGGGTCATGCCGTCGGCTGTGCTGCTTCGCCTTCCTCTTCTTGCCCACTTCTTCTTCCCCGACTCTACACTTGAGGTAGATATCATATGTGGCTGAGAGAGTCAAATAAGAAGAAAGAAAATAGGAAGGAGCAGATGGGTCCAGAGCCATGGTGGAGGAGAGGAGAAGGAAGATGCTTGATCAGAACGGATGGCTCAGAACACAACCCAAAATTCATTCTAGCATACATTAGTGTGAATCATCTATGTTTTGTACATATAGTGTAGTATATGTTCTTATTGTATCTAGTATCTGAAGAATGTAACAGAATTAAGATGAACTCACATAATGTAATACTAAGACAACATCTACTACTATATAAGATATAGTGATAGGTTGTCGTATCATCATTGCCGAAGGATGAGGGTCGAAGGACAGTCAACTTTATCTACGGCTACATAGTTTCTGCCTCGCCAGTCGAATGGCTGCAGGGACTATGTCCTGATCACCATGTCGTACCGTAGATTAATACAAATGTAGCTGGAAATATCCGTCGCTAACCGGTCACTAGTCCGTCGCTAACTGAGATTTTTTTGAAAAAAAATTGCAGCACTAACCCTGTTCACAAAAATATGCATAAACCAAACCAATATATAATGCACACCTATTATCCAACAATCACATAGACCAAATATATAATGCACACCAATTATCCAAGAATCACATAGACCAAATATGCACATACGAATTTAATGCATACCAATTATCCAAGAATCACATAGACCAAATATCCTGAAGAGTAACCTAATATCCGCCGTTATAATTCGATGTATCTCCAAGTGTGAGAACGGATGGCTCAGAACACAACCCAAGATTCATTCTAGCATACATTAGTGTGAATCATCTATGTTCTGTACATATGGTGTAGTATATGTTCTTACCGTATCTAGAATCTGAAGAATGTAACAGGATCAAGATGAACTCACATAATGTAATACTAAGACATCATCTACTACTATATAAGATATAGTGATAGGTTGACGTATCATCATTACCGAGGGATGAGGGTCGGAGGACAGTCAACTTTATCTAAGGCTATATAGTTTCTGCCTCGCCAGTCGAATGGCTGCAGGGACTATGTCCTGATCACCCTGTCGTACCATAGATTAATACAAATGGAGCTAGAAATATCCGTTGCTAACTGGTCACTAGTCCGTCGCTAACTGAGATTGTCACATACACGTATGTAATCACAGTTAGATGTATAGATATATACATCTATATAGAAGCACACAACTGATACACTCTAAGGGTCAGTTTTTCAGGAAAAATTTCACTTATTTAGTGACTTTGGTGAAGCGAATGTCCCAATAATATTCTTAACAAAGAAGGCAGAGGAAGAACTGCACTGTCCTTGAGACAGTGAACATATACACCATGAACCCAAACCCCATATTCACATTTACTAATCCAAACACCACCAAACTAATGGATAACACCCAATATGGATAAAACATTATTTAGCCAATATATAAACTCAGATGAATTTGAGAAGCAAAGCCCCCCGCCGCCCCCGACCAAAGCCCGCCGCCCAGCCCCCGACGCCCCCGCCCCAAGCCCGCCGCCCAGCCCCCGACGCCCCCGCACCAAGCTAGCCGCCAAGCAACCCGACGCCCCCGCCCCAAGCCCGCCGCCCAGCCCCCGACGCCCCCGCACCATGCCAGCCGCCCAGCCCCTGACGCCCCCGCCCCAAGCCCGCCGCCCAGCCCCCGACGCCCCCGCCCCAAGCCAGCCGTCCAGCCCCCGACGCCCCCGCCCCAGAATGTCCCTAAGCCCGCCGCCCCCGCTGCCCCTACGTCGACACCGCGAGAGAGAGAGAGAGAGAGGATTACCTTCGGAAGAGAGTGAGGAGAGGACGCCGACGCCGATGCCGATCACCGAAGCCACGGGAGAGAGAGAGAGAGAGAAGAGAGAGTGAATTTGGGAGGAATGCGAAAAGTTCCCCCCGTCGTTTCAATTTAAGACTGGAACGTATATGTAGCGACGGACTTGCGACGGATTGCGTACGTCGCCGGTTAGTCGCTATTTTTTGATACTTCCGACTAAATATCCGTCGCTACGTAGTCGAGAAATTGTCCCGCCAATTCTCCACACAATCCTGCTAAATAATCGACTGTATAGCGACGGCTGCCTGTCCATCGCTATATCTCCGACGACCTAGCGATGGATGTGCGACCTTTCCTCCCTCAAAAAATAAAATAAAAAATGTAACGGCTTGTCGTCGGTAATCCGTCGGCTAGTTGACACAAAGCCGCGCCGACGGAAGATTTCCGTCGCTAATTTTCGGTCGCTAATTTACTTTATTTTGGTAGTGGAAGTAAAGTGTCCGTGTCAGCCCGAAGTAAAATATCCATGTCAGCCCTTCTATGAAAAATTAAGTTTACATCTGTAAGCCTTTTTTAGGCTTTTAGAGTTCTACCGATTACCCAAAAAATAGAAGAAAAGACAAATAACGAAAGGTGTAAGAAATAGTAAAAAATAAAGAACGAAAAATTCTAGAAAAGAAAATTATAATAATTGGCTTTTTTTTATTATTTTTCGAAAATCCGGTAGAACTCTGAAAACCTTAAAAGGCTTGCAGAAGTAAACTTTCTTCGAAGAGAAGGGCTAACATTGAACACGTTACGACATTCATTTAATACTTATGTGTCTATCCATCCATTTGGATAATACAATCGAATAAGTGTATCTATCGTTGCAGAATTATCTTCAAATGGATATGAATTACTACCTACGGAATCATTCATGGATGTACAACCGTCATCCTGATGACATGTGCGGTGTGCGGGATGAATTCATAGAGGGTGTACAGCAGTTCCTATAGTTCGCCAAGGCGTTCCCTCAGTACATGGACAGTACCAAAATTAAGTGTCCGTGTGTGAGATATCACAACTTGAAATATCATCCAAAAGTGAAAGTTACATACCATTTGTACTCAAAGGATTTTACGCCAAATTACTATCAATGGACTGGGCACGGAGAACTTGTGTCTTTAGCACGGAGTCGGAGCCTTATGTGGATGTCCACAACCACGCTGCTTACGACGATGGGTTAATGAACATGGTTTTTGATACGACGGGGCCTAGTTTCGATTCGGACAATCATGATACAGCCGAGGAGGCACCGAACGCAGATGCTGCAAAGTTCATGGAGTTGCTGGAGAATACAAGGTCTCCATTATATCCTGATTGTGAGGATCATTCACCGTTGGAGGTGGTTACAAGATTGTTGAGCATCAAGTCCTATTTTAACATGTCGCAAGATTGCTACAACTGACTGATGGAGTTAATTATAGAGATCTTGCCTGAGGGTGCTAAGTTGCCTAAAGACTTCTACCGGTCTAAGAGGATGATGAGATCGCTCTGAATGGGATACGAAAAAATCGATGCATGTCACAATGGGTGCATGTTGTACTATAAAGACGACAAGGATGAAGATGCCTGCAGATTTTGTGGTGCTGATCGCTACAAGGGCAATGTTAGAGGAAGGTCTGTCGGTGCAAGAAAGCCTACCGATTCGATGCATTACTTGCCATTGACGGGCGATTACAGTGGTTGTTTATGGTGAAGGAGACTGCAGAAAACATGAGTTGGCATAGGCGGGAACAGATCGAAGGAGTGTTGGATCACCCATCTGATGGAGAAGCATGGAAGCACTTTGATCGAGAGTATCCAGATTTTGCTTCTGATCAGCATAATGTCATATTGGGGCTCTGCTCCGACGATTTTACCCCATTCAGACTTTCGGGCTCCCAGTATTCATGTTGACCTGTGATCGTCACTCAGTACAATCTACCACCTTGGATGTGCATGAAGACTCCGTATATGTTCCTCACCATTATTATCCCAGGTCCGAACAATCCGAAGAGAAACATCGATGTGTATTTACAACCATTGATTGTTGAATTGAATCAGCTATGGGAAGTAGGTTCCAACACGTACGATGTTTCTAGAAAGCAGAATTTCCAGATGCGGGCAGCACTTATGTGGACCTTCAATGACTTTTCGGCCTATGGAATATTATCTGGATGGAGCACACATGGTCATCTTTTATGTCCGTATTGCATGGACCGTACTAAGGCTTTTCGTTTGAAATACGGAGGCAAATCGTGCTCCTTCGATTGTCACCGACAATTCCTACCGAAGGATCATCCGTACCGGAGGAACAAGATTTCTTTTCGTACCGGCGTTGTGGAGAAGGCTAATCCACCGCCAAGGTGGCCCGGATACACGATATGGAAAGAGGTAAAAGATTTACCAGGAGCTACTGAAGGGCCTTGTCACTCCCGTTTTCTATTATACGTATTTCCAGTATACGTGTCCGGATATCCGACCCGTATTTTGATTTGTCTAGCATGGCTTGGCTTGGTTTGGTCTTGGTTTAACTTGATTTAGCTTGGCTTGGTTTATTTTCGTTTTTGTTAGAGATGGAGAGGATTGATATAAATATCAACTCAACTCTCTCTCTCTCTCTTTGAAAATCTGGATTTCGATTTATTTTGAGCGATTTATGGACCTTGGAAGTTCATGGGTTCCATGGTTCTTCTTCTCGGGTTGGAGAATAAGAAAGTGTGTGGGCGCATGGCATTTTATGCGCCCACACTGACTTCAGCCTTGGGCGCATAGCCCTTTATATGTGCCCAAGCTTCCTGCTTTCCTCAGTGTGGGCGCATGGCTTTATATGCGCTATGGCTTTTACTTGTTTATGCACATAACTTTATATATGTGTTAAGTCATAGTGTCCCTTTGCTGTGGGCGCATAGCCCTCATTATGCACCCACATAGCCAGTATAGATGGCTCCTGACTTAGCTTCCCATGCACCCTGCCTCACTCATGTGGGTAAATAAACCATAGGCGCGTGCATGTGGGCGCATAGGCCATGGACGCATGTACTCTCTTGTGCATTCCTTCCATAACATATGCCCTACATGATGTGTTTTGTCCTAGGCGCATACATGTGGGCGCATGTGTCACACCCCAGAACCAGAATACTGGAGAGCAGGGGACAGACACAACCAGCTACGTATATTGAAGTGAATTCCACCTCGCAATACGGTCATGGTTGTCTAGATGCATGAGGGTTTAACTACAAGCCATTAGTCTCTTAAGGTCAAGAACAAGCCTAGTGTCTCAATCTCTAGTAAGTATGTAAATGTAACAAGATGGTAGATCATCAGACATACATGGTAAGGCATCCCATACATTACATATTCAGATGATCATGAAGCTAGTCATACAAAATGCGAAGACTAGCAAGAGTTTAAGTCATACAAGATTAACCCTAGGATTTGTCAATCATGTTTCAGTCCTTAGACAGACAGAAAATATAAGCTTTCAACACGAGCTAACACTTGCTCGACGGCTAAACGCCTCAAAAGAATAATTTACAATGGAGTGGGAGAGAAAAATAAAACCCACTCGTTGTCAGGGTTGCGTCTAGTGTTCACCAACTGGTTGGAAGGCTGGAAGATCCTCGGGTGCTACTCCGAAATCTGGCCATACAAAACCAGCTGGGTCAGAACCCAGAAGAGCAAGTACCACAAGGGAGGCTTCACTTATGAACTAAAAATAGCATATTAACACATGTTGCATAAATGATAACAAAAAACATGAGTTAGAGAAAACATGGTGATAAACGATAAGATAACTAAAGGACTGTTCCGGTAACCAAGTTACAACCCGTAAACCAAACAAGGACCGGGTCGTAACCCTTCACCGGAACATAACTTAGTCTCTAACCAATTATCGATAAAGTAAGGTATAACAGTAACGTGCTGAAGTAACCATGCACTGGCCTTCTCTAGGCATGACTAGACTAGACTCCATCCATCAATCACGGCCAAGCAATGAGTACGGCTTGATACTTTAACTGACTAGGGTTATCACAAGCCTAGTTACTAATAAGATGTATCGAGATGTTCCAACAGCCACAAGTCCTGCAGACTTAATCCAGGTTATCCAGTCACAAGTTGAGAGAGTTGGATTAGGTGACTTGGGGGTGCAACACATGACAGTGTGCTGGAAATGTGCCCTACTCGACGGTAGGCTACAAGTCCAATTAGAGCGCCCAGATAACGAGACTGCCTGTAGCTGGAAAATCTCTTCATGGGCTACTTGATCAATCTAGTCATTATCCTAGTCAAATTCAGTATGAATCTCTGACCGTGGTAACCAGAAATCCATGTCCTAGATATGATACAAGACGAGACATGTAGCTTATACAAGCATAAACACCCACGGTGTCAAGACAAGAGTTACTTAGCAAGTCAAGATAGCCGTCACAACAGCATAGCAAGATTATCATGTTAGGTTACTTATCAATAACATCATTGCAATCACCACCAACAAGAACATCATTGCAATCATCACCATGAAATTGTCATCAAATGCTGCTGTCAGTCAGCTAAGCGGTCTGTCTTTGACCGTTTGAATTATGTTCAGACTCCTGAACCAATCCTAGTAGACGAAGATGAATTACTCTATGCTCCTGTCAACATGACATCTCAAAGCACTGGGGTAGAAAACGTCCAAGACGTAGTGCATCCTGCAATCCTAGCCAACAGTACTTAGATTGGATTCATGAATCTGGCGAAGGAGTATACCAATATACTAGATCAAGAAGCCGAGAAATAGTCGGTCAAAGGAATCTTTCTTCCGACCAAGACACAATCGGTCAAAGAATCTTCGTGATTCTAACCAAGATTCCTTCAGTCAAAAAGACATCCCTATCACTTATTCTGGGGGTGGTTCCTTATATGACTTTGATGCTGACAGTGAAAGTTCTGAAAGGACTATCCTTTCCACTAGATCGTCTTCGAGGGCTAGAGAAGTGACTGCTTATGTCGTCACAGAAGATCAAGATACTTCCAGTTCTAACAGTCAAGAGCAGAGAATTGCTTCTTTGGAGGCTAGTTTGAAGAACATGGCTTAGATGATGACAGACATGCATGCTGTGATTATGGCACAACATACAGTTCCACCGGTCGCGAATCTGATTTCGACTCAGGAACCTGTAACAACACCAGCTCCCATCAATATTGATCTGGCGGTACAGTCTCCTCACACCGCTTCCATTCCTGTGCAGGCTATTCTAAGTCAATCTGGTGCCGGAGGTGGTACTTATCATGTGGTACCTCCTCATAACATATCAAATCAATCCACTCCTCCGCAATCAACGGGAGATACTAATGAGGTCGTAAAACTTTTACGTACTCAATTTCAAGCCTTCAAACAGAAAGAAGGCATGCAGAAACTTGAGATCAAACAACCCTATCCCATAGAATAGAAAGAAGTTCAATTTCCTCCTAAATACAAACCCCTAGTATTATGTTG
This sequence comes from Iris pallida, assembly GCA_029216955.1. NCBI lineage: Eukaryota > Viridiplantae > Streptophyta > Magnoliopsida > Asparagales > Iridaceae > Iris > Iris pallida. The sequence continues at coordinate 9,262,766 of JANAVB010011800.1, forward strand.
TTTGATGGCAACACGTCTCCAAGTCAATACATCAATCACTTTGAAGTAATGACTGATCAACTTCAACCAAATGATGATCTTCTTACTAGATTATTTGTCAGCTGTTTAGCTGGTGCAGCATATGACTGGTATCGTAGTTTACCAGATGGTTGTATAACCTCTTTCGCTGGCTTCAAACAAATATTCTTGGAACGATTTTATGAGGGAACCAAGGACATGACTATGCCTGCTCTCATCAAAATCAAATAATGACATAATGAAACTATTAAATGTTTCATTGAATGATTCCGTCGTGAAGTACTCAAAATGTCTCTTGGAACTCCAGATGCTTTAACTATAGACACTTGCAAATCAAACATGTTGCCTATAATCAGCATGTGGACGGGATCAACATAATTCTAGGACTGACCTTCCTTCATAGTGAATGCCAAAGTAGCAGAAGAGAGCTCTGACAAGTTCAAGAAATTAGGTATTCAAATGCCTAATCTTGACAAAGATGAACACGCTATACCAAATAATAGTGGCCGTCAGAACAATCGCAAGAGCAAGAAGACTTTGGCTATTAATCTCAAAGGCAAAGAAGCGCTAGCTATCAATGTAAATCAGCCAACATCTACCCCAACAGCACCACAACAACGGGCACCACGTCCAAAAGAAGAATACTCTTTTGATGAAGATGATATCATGAGTATCTTTGATTGTCTCATCAAGAGCAATAAACTTCAACTGCTAGAACCAAAACGGCCAGAGGAAGTTGGTAAGACTGACCATCCTAAATATCATGTTTACCATAGATTTATTGGACATCCAACTCGAGCATGCTATATGCTCAAGGGTAAAATTTAGGAGATGGTCAATTTCGGTACAATCACCCTCCAATAAGACGAAAAAATTGTAACGGCTAATGTTGTCTCTTTACAGTTTGGAGATTTTCCAGCTCAACTTGTGCAGTACGGTGTCATCCCCATCCCGAAAACTACTCTGGAGATTGTTAATCTTCCACCCACACGAACTGATGGTCTTGTTCCTCTGTTTACTGATAAAGGAGAAATTATATGGATTCCTCCAGATTTAGTAGCGGACTTCGAAATACCGTCTTCTTCCACCAAGTCTAAAAAGGCTACTAAAAATAAATCATGTCATATGATTTCATTTGGTGAACATTGTCCTCCACCCCTAACTGCCACCTTCATCTCGGCAGCAGATAATCCTTCTTCTTCTTCTCCTGCTGAGACAACATTGTCAAAGTCAGAAGCTAAATATCAACCAGCTTTCTATCTGTATAGTCCACAGTCTCGTGAACTAATGACAAAAATTGGATATGATCTACAGAAGGCCTCTGGTTTGAATCATAGAAAGGGATCTCCTGTACCTCTTTCCCTATGTCTTTCTCACAACCAATCTTGGGTTGGTTTGGGTTACTAGACAAACTCTTCCATTTGCCAAAAAAAGTCTTCCAGAAACAAGATCCAAGCAAAGAGTTGCAGTATGGTATCCTTCGAACCTGTATCCGAAGAAGAAGTCTTAACTAGTACCAGGTCTGGGAAACCTTACCTAAGAGACTATTCAGAAGGTCAAGAAAACCCTGCTCCAGCTCTGGAGGCTCCTCAAGCATCATCTTCTCCTGCTGTCAATGTTCCATCGGCTTCATCACCTCCAATAGAGCTAACTCTTTCCAAACCGATGTCAGCTGACAAAGAAAAATAGCCTATCCGTTTTGATAAAGTATTGAAGAAGACTCCAACTTTGGGACTTGAGAAGCCGTATAACTTTGATATACTGGCTCAGCTGGCTAATACCCGGCAAGATTGTTAATTTTTGAGCTACTCCGTCTTTCGAAGGAAACTCGGAAAACGTTAAGTGAAGCTTTGATGCAAGCTGATACTTGTCTAACATTAATCAAGAAGCCAGAGGAAGAGCCTATAACATGCCTTCATTATCATAGTGTGACAGAACTGATGCCAAACAACACCTTTACACAAAATGATATGTTGTTGGAAGATTATCGTCAAGACCGACCCCTCTACTTCACAGGATATGTCGAAACCATGAAGGTTGATCGCATTTTGATCGATCCTGGGTCTGCACTTACCATCATGCCAAAGACTCTACTAGATGCATTAAAGATTCATGTACACAATCTTTCAACAACCATCACGACAATCCTGGAATTCAATTCTGGAAGAAGTGAACCTTTAGGAAAGATCCGCCTGAAAGTTCAAATATGCAATCTTCTTACAAAGGTTACTTTCTACGTGATCGATAATCATGGCTCTTATAACGCTTTACTGGAAAGACCCTTTCTGTATGAGCATAACATTGTACCATCCATTCTACATCAATGCTTCATATATGTGGACGTCAATGGAGAAGTCGAAAAGGAAGTAGCCGACCTAAATCCTTTCAGGGGCATTGAAGCATATTATACGGACTTTCGAATGCACAAGGAGGAGTTCGTGAAAGTTGTATTGGCGATGGATAGTAAGAAAGATCAGAAGGATACTTCAAAAGATGTTCTCATGATCCCCGTCAAAGGACGTACTACTCGTCCCTCTTATTCTCAAACATTGACTATACATCTTTTCTCTCATAACAAATAACATCCTACTGTAGAAAGGGAACAAAGGGAGCTCACCTCTTCTGAGCCTCTTGTTATCGACCTTCGTCGTAACAAACCATCATCTTCTCCTTCTCCTTCTCCTCCTCTGGTTATCAACCTTACTAAGCCTTCTGTTAAGGCTAAGAATCATGTTGTAAATGATGATGTACAAATAAATAAAGTAGCATCTCCTTTACAATATACTGATGTTGTTTATTATACTTGATGTTATTTAAAAATATTAGATAACTTCGAACCACTTACCATAGGAGCAGTTGAAGCTTCCCAAAACGAAGTATTGCTCGAGCCAATGCAGGACCCCTTCTTCTTAGTTCCTTCCAGGAAGAAAGATGAACTTCCTATACTTTTTAGTAAAGGAACAGAACAGAAGATCACGCCCGATAGTGAAGAAGAAAATTACGATAACGGAAGACTTCAACTACGTCGTTATAGTTAGCAATCAAAAGATATCATTCAAAAGATGGGCTATAATTTTAAAGCTGGTCTCAACGGCGACAAAGGAAGGTGAACTCCTATTCGTATTCCTACTCCAAAAGAAAAACCACAACAATACTACAGCAAAACAAAGCGGGGATTAGGTTATACTTCACCTATACCGACTCTAGAAGCTTCCAAATTCGATGAAAAAGAACGATCTAACTCTTCTAATCCTGTCTCATAGGATTCAGACACCAGTGTAGGGTACGTCCATCGAGTGACTCTATCTTTCAATATGGTAACTGCTGAGTTCTCGGAAGATGACGAAGACTTTATCGAAGCCTCTGAATCTGATCCTTGGGCACAAAGGATTGATACTCAATGGGAGCTTCTCTTTGAGCAACGTGAGCCACCTACTGAAGATCAGTTAGTTTAAGTCAATATTGGAGAAGAAACTTCCCCAAAATCGATATTTGTCAACAAAAGCCTCCCTGAAGCGGATAAACAGGAATTGATCCAGCTCATTAGGGAATACATTGATGTATTCGCTTGGAGCTATAAAGATATATCGAGATTGGATCCTCAGATCGCTACCCACAAGCTCAACATTCTGCCGAATGCAAGCTAGTCAAGCAGCAACAACGTCAGTTTCGACCCGACGTGATGGATGCCATAGAAGCTGAAGTCAAGAAACTCATCGTGTGGTTTCGTCAGAGAAGAACAACATTTAGACTGGGTGGCTAATGTTGTCCCAGTTTTAAAGAAAACAGGAAAAGTCCGAGTCTGCATTGACTTTAGAGACCTTAATAAAGCTTGTCCCAAGGACGAATTCCCTCTTCCAATCACTGATGTCATGATCGACAATACTTGCGGATTTGAACGTATGTCCTTTTTGGATGGACTTTTAGGATATAATCAAATCAAGATGCATCCGAAAGATGAGAAACATACATCTTTTCGCACTCCTCTTGGAGTCTATTGCTACACTGTCATGCCATTTGGTCTTAAGAATGCTGGTACAACTTATCAACGAGCCATGAGTATTATCTTTCGTGATCATTTACGAAAGACTGTTGAATGCTATGTTGACGATATTGCTATCAAATGTCGTCTAAAGGAAGACCACATTCAAGACTTGAGAACTATTTTCGATCAAATGCGCCAGCATCAACTCAAGATGAATTCCACCAAGTCATTCCTGGGAGTCTCTAGGGGCAAATTTCTTGGATTCGTTATTACCTCTAAAGGTATAAACGTTGACCCTGAGAAAATTAAAGCAATTCAAGAGATGCATCATCTACGCAACCTAAAAGAACTACGAGGATTCCAAGGACGGCTTGCGTATATCAGGCGTTTCATCTCAAATCTCTCTGGACGCTGTAGACCGTTTACTCAACTCATGAAGAAAGGTATGTCTTTTATTTGGACAGAAGAATGTCAACAAGCATTCGAAGACATAAAGCAGTACTTGATGAACCCTCCAGTTCTAGTACCTCCAGTGTCAGAAATACCTTTCCTAATGTATGTTCGAGCAATGGACCATTCCCTAGGTGCTTGATTAGCTCAGAAGAATAAAGAAGGTCATGAACAGGCTATCTATTACCTTATCCGTACAATGATTAGAGCTGAGCATCGATACACCCCAGTAGAAAAAGAATGTCTAGCTTTGATGTTTGTTGTTCAAAAGACGAGGCATTATATCACTGGCCAAACTATTCATGTTATTTCTAGATTTAACCCTCTCCAGGTCCTGATAAAGAAGCCCAGTACACTCAATTCCAGGCTTGCAACATGGGCCATGTTGTTAGCACAATATGATATGGTTTATGTTCCTCAAAAGTTTGTTAAAGATCAAGTCCTTACTGACTTTCTGGCAGCTCATCCAATTCCAGAAACGTCTAAACTCTACGATGAAATTCTAGACGAAACTTTGGAGTCCAACATGATTTCAGAAGAAATTCTTACCTGGCATCTATTCTTTGATGGTGCATCCAAAATCGGACCAAAAGGTGCTATTATTGCTAGAGTCGGAATCGTCCTCGTCTCACCAGAAGGGTTAGCTATTCAAAGAGCTTATTCTTTAGATGAGTCATGTTTCAATAATGTGGCTGAATACAACGCTCTGCTCATTGGTCTCCAATTGGCTAAACAATTAGATATTGAGTACCTTGAAGTTTACGGAGACTCCAAATTAATTGTCAACCAAGTTAGAGGCACGTATAAAATTCGACATCAAGATCTGGTTTCATATCATGATGCAGCGATCAGGATGGCTACTTCATTCAAAGGCTTCTTCATCGAGCATGTACGCCGAGCGTGTAATACAGAGGCTGATGCACTCACTAATCTTGCAGCAGTGTTAGCAATTCCCGTAAGAAGGCAATAAATGATCGTTATAACTAATAGAGAGTTATTATGTATTGAGAATAACTTAAATATTGAAGTCAACAACTCAAACATGAAATTCAACAATTCAGTTGAAATTTGTGTTATCAGTGAAGATTGGAGGACTCCTTTCATAGACTTCGTGGTCCATGATACCTTACCCGAAGATCCTAAGGAGGCTACAACAATTCGTCGGCGGTCACTCAGATTATATTATAATCATGCTACAAAGACACTCTACCGACGGACGTTTGACGGCTTACTCCTACGCTGTCTTACAGGAGAAGAAGTAAAACAAATATTTCGTGAAGCTAATGACGGTGTTTGTGGCACACATCAACCGGGTCCTAAACTACAGGATCGTATTTGCCATATGGGCTACTATTGGCCATCGATGATATTTGATGCAATCGAGTATGCAAGAAAGTGTCAAGCATGTCAAATCTATGCTGACTTCATCCATCAACCATCAGAATTTCTTCACCCAACGGCAGAATTTTGGCCCTTTGAAGCTTGGGACATGGATGTCATTGGTCCTATTAACCCTCCCTCATCTCGAGGACATTGGTTCATATTGGCCATAACTGATTACTTCTCAAAGTGGGCTAAAGCTATACCTCTTGCTGAGGTCAAGACAAACAGCGTTATCAATTTTATTAAGTATCATGTGATCTACAGATTCGGTGTTCCTCGGCGAATCATTCACGATAATGGGCCACAATTCATCACTCAGAAGTTCACTCGATTTTGCGATGACAAGAAGATTAATAATATTGCTTCTACAGCTTACAATCCTGCAGCTAACGGGTTGGCAGAAGCATTTAACAAGACCACCATCAAACTCCTCAAGAAGTTTATTTCTACCAACAAACGAAACTGGAGTGAAAAGCTTGGAGAATGTCTATGGGCTTACCGTACTACTATACGTACTCCTACAGGATGCACACCTTTCTCTTTGGTATATGGATGCGAGGCCATCTTACCATTAGAAATCCAGATCCCTTCCTTAAGGACTGCCATTGCCAATGAACTCACAACCAAAATAATGATCATCTGAGACTTCAGGAGCTTGAAGCGCTTGACGAGAAATAGCTCATAGCTCAACAACATATTGAGTTATACCAAGCTCGTCTTTCAAAAGCCTTCAACCGTAAAGTCAAAGTCCGAACATTTCAGAAAGGAGAACTAGTTCTAACCGTCAGACGTCCTATGACTATGACACACATGAGCAAAGGCAAATTCGAAACGAAGTGGGAAGGACCCTACATTGTAAGCAAAGTTTTCTCCAACAGAGCTTATCAATTGACTGCTATGGATGGTCGAGTCGCCATGATGCCTATCAATGGCAAGTTTCTCAAGAAATATTATGTTTAAAGGCAAAGAGATATCAACACAGAGACTCAGAATGTAAATAAAATTCCTTTTATTGTATAATTCAGACGGAAGGAAATACATAAAATTAACGAGGACTAGAGCTCTCCTGATCGAAGTCAAATTTTGCAAGGAGCTCAAATACATTATTTTTGGACGACACTAACAATTCACATACAGCTTTCTTCAGAGCTTCTTCCTCGATAGTGCTCCTAGGCTCCACCAGATTGGCGTGAATGTCCTGCTTCTGTCCAGGGACAGCCGAGCTTTCTCCGACTTCTGGCTGAGTAGGCGGCGGAGGCTCATCGGAAGGAGTGTCGAGGGCAGCTTCGATCTTCGGGATGACTTTCGTCTCCTTAGGCATATCTTCTGAAGACATTTGCAAATGAAAGAAAAGAGGTGAATAATGCTCTCAGAAATGTTCCACACTATTTATAGACATAAAAGCCAAAACATTCTGTCTCGGGAACCGAAGCGACCTTTTCTCGAAAAGGCATGCTTATTCATCAGTCTTTTTATCTCTATTCATTTCGTGAATGGGCCTACATTTATTATCGTTTATTTACTTTTTCGTAAATAAAGCCACAAGATAATAAATACTCAAAATCTCCAGTGGAGCCTATCCGAATCATCAATTTTGTCTTTTGAAACCCAATTGTTTTAAAAGATATATTTTTTATGATAAATTCATATTATCACAGATATCATCTTCTTTCCTGTCTTTAAGTCCCAGCGGACTTGAAGATCATTAATAGAAAAATGAATCCACGTCCACATTACCTCTGGATTCTATTTTCTATATCATCACATCAAATCAAATCATAAAGAAGAGAAAAATTATTCTTTATTCCTTCTTTAAAAACATAGATACATCTTAATGGAAATCTATTACATCACGGATTTTCATTCTAAATTTAACAAATGAAGGTCTATTACATCTTTGGATCTTCTTGTTGGTGCCAGTTCCTTGTCGACTCGACCTGAAGCAGTAAGCAAGACAACGGAATCAACTCTGATCTTCTTTCTCAGAAAGACGAGAGGAGAACCACATAGTACAGCAACTCGATGAAAAGTTGTTGTCAATACAACTGGTGGAGAAAAGACGATCCTTCGTGAGAAGTAGGAATGAGATCATCCTTGTGATATGATTCCTAATTCTGTGTCTCAACCGTCCAACTCTCATAAATAAAGGCCATTCCTACCATCTCGAGGAAGCCCTTTTAAGCATGAAGAGTTCTGAGCTCTCTGATGTGTGTGTCAAAGTGGTTCAACTTCATAGCATCCAAAATTACCGATACCGGTTCTGGGAATTTTTGTCAGTTGGTCCCCTGCAAAATCAGAAAGAAGAAAAGAATACAGTAAATGTTCTTTTCTTCTCACAACTATTTATATGCAATTGAAGTTGAAACGTTATGCACGTCCATAGGCATATATTTCGGAAAGAAACGCTACGTGTAGTTCGAAAGTTGATGATATATCAAGACAGTTACACAACAAAGCTCACATATGTCCAAAAATGAGACGTGTTAAAATAGTTACACAACAAAACTTAAATGCGCCAGGATTTAATAAAGCCAAACTTTTTTTATTTTATAATAGAAAAAGAGGACAGACACTACAGACATAGGCGCTATGCCCATTATGGAAAATGAAGCTCTCATATAACATCACTTCTTTTTTCCGTCATCAGTCTGACGCAAAGCAGCGTTTAACTCCTCCATGTTGTGGATCCCTGAGCGGTGCATCAAATGGAGGAACCCTTCCCTCTGTTCCAATGTGCCATGTTCTTCGGAAGAAGACGATGGCCCACCACTTGAACGAGCGAAGACTGTTGGGGTCAGGCCAAAGCAGTCTAGTAAGTTCTTCGCCCTCAAGGACGGGTAAGCTTCCAACAAATATGCCATAGACGCAGAGTGTGATTTCTCCTCAGAAGCTTTGTCGTCGACATTGATGTTCATCTTCTTCTTTATGTTCTCTTTGGAAGCCATAAGAGTGAATGAAGATGGAGGCTGGACATCATGCCCATATATATACAGTGAAGATCGGTCCCCGCCGACGCTTCAAATTTCCCATGAAAAAGCGGGTTGCATTTAAAGAAAAGCTTAAAACGAAGAAGAAGAGAAAGTCATTTTGGGAAATGAACGCCCCCATAAAAAGGTTCATCGTCGGGAATGAAATGAGCACTTAATGATCTTTTTTGGTTAATAAGCGCGTGAATTTTATGTTGCGTGACACTTATGTTGCACAGCAGCCAGACTGCACGACACTCATATTGCGCAGTACTCGAATTGTGCGACCCTCATATTGCGCAGCATTCAGGTTGTGCTACATTTTCGCTGCACAATATGTCAAGTTGCGTAAAAAAGAGAGCACAACTTTTAAAATGTCACGCAACAAAAATCAACAGCAACCCAAACCCTAAAGAGGGAGGTGCAAGTTATGGAGTATGCCCAACTCTAAAAAGAGCGGGCGCATGTTGTCAAAATCGAGCCGAACCCTAAAGCGGATGATCGATGATCGGTTTATGGTCAGACACTTACCCTCCATGGTCGGGTTGGCCGTCTCTCGGCATGACGAAGACAGAGCTCGCATGGATGGCTCGGCCACAGTCTTTCCTTTCTCAGCAGCGGAATCCTTGGGTGCCATTACTGTCGGTCGAAGATCTCAAAGATTGGGAAGAAGGAGAAGAAGATAGCGTTTCTCTTGAGACATCCCAAATGATGTGAAGAATAAAAAAATTCTAAAAGTGTACGGCTATTTATAGCCCAAACAGTTACACAATTTATGATGAAGAATCGGGCTCGAGTTGACTGGAGCAATCCAAATAAAACTAGCATAATTCAAAGTATTTCAAAACTTTGAAGTATTTGCAAGTTTTGAAAACTTTGAAGGGAGTCTTGTAGAGGCTAAAAATCAAGCTGCGCCACCCATTAAAGTGTGTAATCATCAGGTGGCGCCAAATTATTATATTGTGCTAGACCATCAAGTTGCGCATCATCAGGTTGCGCCAACATCAGGTAGCGCAGGAGTCAGGTTGCACGAGCGCTACGTAGCACACATCATCGAGAAGCTATAACGGCATCATCATTACCTGACAACTAACAGCACGAAGATTAAGAAAAATCAATTCGAATCCCGTGCAATACGGCGCTCGAGAAGATTTTGTCGGCATGTAATTAATGGTGACAGCTGGTTCGCGCAAGTCATTGTGTGGGGTGAGAATTAATCAGTACAGCACAGAAGATCCAGTCAAAGGCACCAGTTTTTGAGTTGTGCCCATACACAACTTAGCTAGTTGGCGCCACCCGATCAACTATTTTTAGCAGAGTGATGTGGCACGCAAGCCACCAACTTCGCAGTACGTGTCCACGATACTGCCCACGACAACGCGCATCTCAACCAAACGATACAATACGTCCATAGCAGTTGGTGCAACCGCTCGCGCAAGTTGCTATATTACGCCCACGCGCAACCTGATGAAGCTCGCATAAGGTGATCAAACAGTGTTCAGAATAGAGTGGTGTGGCATGTAAGCCACTAACTTCACAGAATATGTCCACTACACTACCTACGACCAAGTGCATCTCAATCAAACGATACCATGAATCCACAGCAGTTGGTGCAACCGCTCGCGCAAGTGAACAGGAGGCGCGCAACCTAAAGTGCACGCAACCCAGAATAACTGATAAACAGTTATTTCAAAAACTCTATAAATAGAGTTTCTAATCAATTTCAAAGCATCAAGAATGATCATAATCTCTTAAAGTGCTGTTGCATCCTCCAGAGGCTCGTGTCTTCGATATCACATCGTCCAAAAGATAAAGTGATCGTCTTCTGATCAGATTCCTATAGTTGTACTTCCCAAGAAATCAATTGTACTTATGTACTCTTTTTTCTAAGTTTGTAATAAAGACTTTTATTTTTTTGCAAACAATGGGCGGGTTGCGATGAGAAATGATCGAAGAGAGTTTGGACTGTCGAGACATTTCTTACACCTCGACAGTTCCACGAGAGTACTAACATCTTTCTTACGGCTGTTGAAGGTCAGCCGCCACGACCTGTTTAGGATTCGTGAGTAATGGATGAGCAGAATGCCTCTTTTTGTTGCTTTGATTGTCCCTAAGCATGGTCGTAGGACGTTTCCTGGGGTTGTGATGGGGAGATGTTGATGGTTTTGTATGAATGATTTTCCGAGCATGTCGTTTCCATGAAGGCTTCTTAGGTACCGTTTGGGAAGGGTGGAAAATGGGAGGAAGGAAAAAGTTGAGGGGAAAGTGAGAGGAAAATTTTAAATGATGGTGTTTGGAAAGGGGGAGAGAACATGGGGGAGGAAAATTTGAGAGGAAAAAGTACGTGGGTCCCACCAAAAAATTTTCCTCCCAAATGTGGGAGGAAAATGGAGAGAGATGAGAGGAATTTGAGTGAATTTACACCACCACCCCTCAAAAAGTTAAAATTAAATCATCATTTGAGAATACCAAGGAGGAAATAGTAATTATACCTATATCCATAAACAAATAAAAAATTGTTTTTAAACTTTTCCTTCCCCTACATTTTGTCCATCCAAACAAAGGAAGGAAAAATTAACTTTCCTCCATTTTCCTTCCCCTCCATTTTCCTTCCCCTCAAATTTTCCTCTCCCTCCTCCCAAATGTTCCCAAACACAGTGTTAGTGTTGGCAAGACGGGTGATGGATCCTGAGATGTTCGGTGCTGTGATCGCTTCCATATCTACGTTGTATGCCTTGATAGGTGTAATGCATGTATGGGTGTGGACTGTTGAGAGTTGTGATATGTTGAAAGGAGACGGAGTGTTTATAACAAAGTTAAAGGGTGTAGCCAGCTGTAGGGATGTGACTGGCTCTGTTCTCGGACCGAAGTCAGAGCCATACATACCATTCTAGAGTTCAGCGCCCGTTCCTCATTAATTATGGGGTGAGAGGTCTCCATATCCATTAGCTCTATTATGTCCCGCTCAAGTAATGGCAAGTTTGGTACACCTGTCAAATCCTTCTCGGAGTGGCCACTCGGATTTGATTCTCTATTAATTTGATTATCATGATTCCCGGTTTCCAAGGGGATTCCCTCATTATCTTGATTATCTGCATTAACTGAATAGTTCGTTAGGCTAAGCCTACTATCTAGGGATAGATAACTCACCAGTTGGTTTTGTTGATAGGTTGGTAGGATCCTGTCACGTGTCAGCAGATTACCCGGAGGGGTGAGGTCGGGGTTGATGGGTGATGTTGGAGAGGTGCGGTCGGCGGATGACGGCCGTTGTCGATGTGGTTCATCTTCTCCTTGGGGTATTATAGCCTCTTCTTCGTGGAACGACCCTTTGGGACTCGACTCTAAATTCATCTTCCTTGATTCTGTGCCACAGTAATTCCTTTGTCCTTATCTTCTCTTCCTCTGACCAATCCTCACCGGTGAGGGATTCGAAAGTCTCCTTCTTCAAACAGTATGGAATGCGTGCTCGATCTTAGCACAGAAAGTAGACATGGGGAGGAGTCTTTCATACCTTACAGACACTTGTCTTATGTTGCCGCCGTCAACATTCGTCGAAATATTTTTCTTCAGAGGTTTTGAGATGTCGATCAGGACTTTTAGTCGAGGAACATCTTCCATTCTGACTCATCTGTGTCTAATACGTTTCTAGGGGTGCCTATTGCCTCCATAATTCGGGAGACCGCCGAACGATTGAGGAACTTCGGGGGAATTTTGTGAAGCTGAACCCAAAAATTTGCTAAGTTGAACTTGTATTCTTCGGGGAGCTTTCAGGATCGCCTTTCTCGAGAGCAAGAAGGTCTTCATTGATGCTCCATGGCACTTCGATGAGAATCCGTGTTACCTCCTCTGGAGATTCTAGTCAAACGAGAAAGAAACCTGCTTTAATGTCCAACTCAGTAACTTGTGGTGGCTCTGTCGTCTTCCATAACTTGGTTAATATAGATGAGCGTGTTGATCTAGAGAAGTGCCGACTAGAATATGGTTTGACTGAAATGGTTGAGGCCCAGTGTTGAGGAGTGAAACTTTCTCTCACCGTCAACGAGATGATGCCTGCCGGTCCTTGAAGACTAAAGAGTGATGACATCTTCTCTACCATATCTTTGTATGAAGCTATATTACTTCTTAGTTGATGGCTAGACGAACATTATAAGGGAAGTGGGCGAACGGTATGGAGGAGGGGCGTTGATGATGGAGTTGTACGGTTTGGCGTTAAGTCGGAGGAAGACGGATGTACCGATGAGTCGGTGGCTGTATCAGAGCGGATGTACTCGAGAGAAGGGCAGTATGGTGGAGAGGAGGTACTGTGGGGAGGGTGAAGGAAGAATATCGGATGAGGAGGAGGGGTGGCGGAGATTAGGGTTTGGCAGAGAGAAAACCATTAGGGTTTGACGGGGGGGGGGGGGGGGGGGGGGGGGGGGGGGAGATGAATATACAAAACTCTACTAAGGCACAAAAATTTTCAACCATCTAATTCAAATACAAGTATATATATATATATAGTATAAGGCGCAAAATGTCGAAGCCTATACAAGTAAACGCGCCACGCACGACTAAAAAGAAGAAACCGAAAAGAAGACACAACTCCAACGCGGGGACCGGATCCGACCCCGATATTAGGTCAGTGCCAGCCAAAATGAGACAAAGAACAAACCACGCGAGACGCGCCCCAAAAGAAGCCAGGGCTCTTCGAAAGCCGACTGTGGCTTCGCAAGAGACCCTGAGAAAGACCTAAACAAGGGCCTTCCAAAAAGTGTTGGAGGCGTGAGAGCAGTGCCTCCTAGCTTTGAGTATTTGTCTGATAACCTCTCTGAATAATTGGGTATGAAGGAGTTGGCGATCTTCATATCTGAATTTGTTCCTGTTCTTCCATAACACCCAAAATCCAGCGGCTGCGACGATCTGATGACCGTGGGAACCGCTCCAACTGGCCAGGAGATCGTGGAAGCCCCCAGTCGGTAGGGCGATACCAAAATCTATTGTATAGATTGAACCATATCTGCGTAGCCAACTCCCCCGAAAGAAGGACTTGCTCGGTCGATTCCGAATTGTGTTCAACGTAGCAGTGGCATCTGGATGCGAGGCTGAATCCGATAGATTTGATAGAGTCGTCCGTCGGAAGCTTTCGGCGTAATGCACGCCAGATAAGGATAGACCATTTGGTGGGAATACAGGACTGCCAAAACTTTACACAAGTGGTATCTGGCACGCCACTGCCTCTGGCCACGAATCTGGCCGAAGCTAGCGTGAAATTACCTCCTGGGTTGGGGGACCATCTCCACGTGTCGGAAGTGTCAGTGACCCACAGGTAAGTAGCCAGCAGCCCATCGGCCGCCGGCTGCCCCAGCCAACTTCTAATTCTCCTCCAATTCCATCCAGAACTGCCCTCACATAGATCCCTAATTTTGTATCCCAGCAGAGTTCGAGCGTTGGGCTGGAAGATGTCTTCTCCAAGCCACCATTCCAAACAGGCCGAAGAACGGCCGTCGCCTAACTGAAGACGAATTACAAGTTCAAAAATGTATCGGCCACGAATAATGTGGTGCCACGACGCCGAAGATCTGTTGTTAGTGACCGCCTCCGACAGATGTGAGAATCTGGAGTATCTAGCTCTCATGAATCTCGTCCATAGCGAGGTTTTCGTACGCAATTTCCACCACAGCTTTATGGAGCATGCGTCTACGATGTGGGCCAGTCTACTGAATCCTAAACCTCCTTCCGCAGTAGATTTGGCCATGGTATCCCAACCGACCCAGTGTTGTTTGTCCTTTTCGTCGCAGTGACCCCAGAAGAACTTGGCAAAAAGGACTTCGAGGGAGTGGAGGACCTTCTTGGGAGGGGAGCATACGGCCAGGATGTACAACGGGACGGAAGAAAGAATATGTTTGATGAGGATCATCTTGTCCCATGGAGATAATGTTGCGTTGTGCCATCCCGCGATCATTCTTCGGATCTTGTCTACAAGTCGGTCGAAGATACCCACGTTAGACTTTCCGTAAACCAATGGGCAGCCCAAGTAAAGGAAAGGCGGGTGGCCGTGGCGAACTTAGTCATGTTGGCAAGCACGACAGCACTAGTTCTGTCAGACTTATGATGGGTATATATGACACTCTTGTTTTTATTGACGCGCTGTCCGGAGCATCTGGAATATCTCGCTAGCGTACTCAGAACCACCTCGATAGATCGGATGTCTCCAGAGTAGAAAATAAGGATGTCGTCCACGTACGCCAGGTGAGTGATAAGTGGGCAGCCAGTGGTGGTGTGGAAGTGATGAAAATCGGGCATTCTGGGCATGTTATTAAGGCTTCTGCTGAGCGCTTCTGCCGTAATGATGAAAATGGCGGAAGAGAGGGGGTCCCCCTGTCTAACTCCGCGAGTAGATCGGAAGAAACCTGCCGCCTGGCCATTGATGACTGTGGAAAACCATGTATTGCTGGTGGATCTAAAAATTATGTCAATCCAGGCTTCGAAAAAGCCGAAAGCCCTGAAGACCCAGATTGTGAATTGTCAGTCCAGACGGTCGTAAGCATTCTCCATGTCAAGTTTGATGGCGACATTCCCACCTCTGGATGGGAACTTCATACATGTAATTATCTCTTGAGCGAGTATAATGTTGTCAGTGATGTTTCGGCCTTTGACAAATCCACTTTGTTCTTCGGAGATGATCTTGGGGAGGAGATTGGACATCCGGTTGGCTACGATCTTCGATATGATCTTGTTGATGAATGTGCATAAGCTGATAGGACGGAAGTCTCTGAAGGTTTTGCGGGTTGTCTTTCTTGGGGATAAGGATGATGTTGGCACATGAAATGGAATTGGGATATCTCGTCCCTTGAAAAAAGGCCCTCCAATATGTCGGATTTAAGGATGTGCCAACAAGCTCTGAAAAAGACGCCATTGAATCCATCCGGGCCCGGAGTATTGTGTTCTTTTATAGACCAGACGACCGCCTCTACCTCCTCCTCCGAAGGGGTAGTTACTAGGGTTTCATTCACGCTGTCGCTGATGATGGATGGGATAACGGACAGGAGCGTAGCGTCTTTAAACGACATGTTCTTTAGTGAATATATATATATATATATATATATATATATATATATATATATATATATATATATACACCCTGATTCTAAATTGGTTAATTAAACTAGGAATTACAAAAAAATTATGTTTGGCCTTTAAATTCGATTAGCGTAATTTAGTTAATAATAGTCATTATTATTATTAATATATTTAGTCGATTTATTAATTAAATTTTAGTTATTTGGAATTATTGTTATTGGGTTGCGTTTTTTATTTTGACCCAAACCCAGCCACTCTTCCCGAGCCAAAACCCAAAAAACCATTTCTAGAAGGAGAGCAAAAAAAAAAAAGAACAAACCCACCTCAGCACTCGGCCACTCTCCCCTTAATTTACTCATAACTACACACATCCCCCTCTCCCCCCCCCCCCCCCCCCCCCCCCCCCCCCCCCCCCCATTGTACCTCCCAACCTTAACTACTAGTACAACTACATCACCATCAAAGCTCTTTTCCCCCAACTCAAAAGCTCACAGCACCTTCTTCCCTCGCCTTTATCCTCCTCCACACGTTCATTCTTTTTCTATTTTCACACACAACACTCCCCTCACCATCACTCAAGGAAACCAACCACATCATCATCCCCTCTCCTATTCCTCTCCAAACCTCTTTCTTTCCCTCTCTCCAGACCCCTATCGCCCGCAGCCTGTGACCATGCCCTCCGTCTCAGCGGCGCTACACCGGGCCCGACCACCGCGCCAGACCACAACGATCCGTGGCCAGCCCCTCACGGCCCCCGACCCGCACCTGCCGACACGTATCCCGCACGGCCAGCAGGACGCTCACCACCGTGCGGCCAACCACCCGCGGTCGATCCCGACCGACCGACCTTCCGACCACGGCATCCCTATCCAGCAGCCCCTGACGTGCTATCCTGTCCGGCGCCCCGTCAGTGACTCCGTGCGCTTTCCGGCTATCCCCATGACCTGCTGCTAGCGCCCCTCTGTGCGACCAGCACGCCGCGGCCCCTTGCGCCGCTTTCTAGAACGTTTCGAGGCTTCCGAGCCGGCGATGACGTGCCGCGATCCGAGTCCGAGGTCACCTTTCGGATTTCGTCATCAATCCTTCGATATAATTCCTATCTGAGTAGTCATAGCATCTCATAGTCGAAGTCGATGATGATTCGGTCTCGATTCCGTTACGAGATTCGATTATTTTACTATGTTGCTTGCTTGTGGATACTTGAGACGATCCTCGGGTCGTCATTTCGGTTCAGGGCCGAAATTGTGTGCGGTGTTGAGATTGAATCACATACATATATGATGTGGATCTTGACCAATATTTGTAGGTTGATTCCTCTGTTAGAAATCGGGTTGTAGTCTGTTTTCGGGCTCGGAATTATGGTACTGTAGTTGTGTTTTGTTCTGTGAGACTTTTCGGCTAAAATTTGTGTGGTTGGGTTGTTAGAATTAGCTATATAGCTCTGTTAATATATGTGTGGTTCATATATATATATATTATATAGCTATATAGCTCTGTTAATATATGTGTGGTTCATATATATATATATATATATATAAAACTAAAGAAAAGAGCACAATTCTCCCTTTTATATATATATATATATATATATATATATATATATATATATATATATACCCTTGTGGTTAAGTGGAGGGGTTCCCCTAGCGGTGGGCTAGGTTCGAGCCCCCCCTTCGTCCCGAGGTGGCTGGGCGGCCTTTGGCCGCGGCCTCGGTGCGACCCCATGCCTACACCTTCCCCCCTCCCCCGCCCCCCCCCCCCCCCCCCCCCCCCTCCCCCCGGGTTACCCTCCCACCCCCGGACCCCCCCCCCCCCCCCCCCCCCCCCCCCGGGCCCCCCCAAAAAAAAAAAAAAAAAAAAAAATATATATATATATATATATGTGTGTGTGTGTGTGGGGAGGGGGGGGGGGGGGGGGGGGGGGGGGGTGTGTTATAATTATTTTGTCGTTTAGTTCTATATACATATATTTTTATAGCAATTGTTATAAATATGTATATGGTTTAACATAAAAGTATGATTTTTGTATATAAATATAAAAGGAAATTACGTTTTAATTATGCTCTTAATATGGTAACTCAATTAAAATATATACGTATATACTATTGCTATTTTTGAAAACTTGGTCGTTACAAATTATACCCTTATATAGATTCATGTTTTATATTTATTGGTTCATTTATGTTTAACGTAATTGAGACTTTATTGTATCCACCTTGGCGATGACCAAATGGTCGAATGAGCTGTTAGCAAAACGCAAATGCTATGCAGTATTTTTGTTCATTGAGCCGTAAGCTATTAGCAACGTGTGACTGTGTGACCAAGTCTGAGACTCTGGTTGACCATGTCTTGCGACTTCAACTTATTTTAGATTTGTAGAACTTGTTACTTGGCATTCTATATTTTAGATGCAGGGCACGCGTGCCTTTGGACTAGACCGTTCCCGGCTTAGAAGATCGCCGCAGCGTAGTTTAGGATTATTTTATTTTATTTTTATGTAAAATATGTTGTAAGGGCATAAGCCCAATTTTTTTTCTTTTCTTTCTCTGAGCCCTGTATTGTGTAGCTTAGGAGTAGCGTAGCCCTTTCTGTATTTTATATGTTTTATGTTGATAATATCGTACGTTAGTTTAGCTACAAATGAAATTGGAAATATTATTTTCTAAAAACAAAAATAAAGGTTTTCTCGCATAAATTAGAACGCATTAAAAATACAAGTTTTATATTTATATTAACAATCTCACGTTTTATCATTAAATGGAAAAAATAGAGTCATATATATATATATATATATATATATATATATATATATATATATATATATATATATATATATATAGAGAGAGAGAGAGAGAGAGAGAGTATAAAATACGAAGATTTTCGAATAAATCGATATGTCTACTCCTTCAAAAATAAATACAATTGGACTTCTTATATACAAATTTACAAATAGCATAAAGCAGCATTAGAGTTAATTGATCGTTAGACTAATATGTTAATCAGTAAAAAATTGACTGTGACCAATATTAGAGATTGTAACTAGAACACCGTAGAAATGGTTGTATTGGAACTAAGACATCCTCTTAATCAGTTGTAGGGTTCATGACCTAAGTCTGAGATCCTTTTACCTGTCTCCACCTACAGCATCAAAAACCAAGGCAAGTTTAATATTATTCATGTTCGTGCTTTAATTGATAGTCAATTGCATTGCAACATTAGGACTATATACGATATCGACACTGACTCACGGGATCTCTCTTAGACCCAAATTGATTGCTTGATTGACTCATTGACTCAAACATTAGGAAAGTACTATAGCAACTGTTACCAAAGCCCTGTTACTAATATACCTTCTCGCGCTAACCCCTATTGCACAGGGGATTAAGCCGTATCATATACAAGTATTTGGCCAAAATATTAGTATACACATTGAATCTACCGGCCGGTCACAGATCTGCTATACGCTCTATTGAATCATTATAGATTGTATCATTGTTACTCTTGAGATTTTTTTGCTTTACTGATTCTTTATTATTGTTTAGAAAATATAATAATGCTTTAAAACTGCTTCTTACATCATTTATTATCATTAGAATTCTGGATGTGGATGTGGATATATGTTTTTGCTCCTCTCCTGATTGGAGACCAATATTTTTTGGTGATTGCAAGGATGAGGAGCTCACTTTTCGTACCTACTACAGACCGGAACTTAAGTTTATTTCGGTATTGTGTTTGATTTATTTAAATACAAGTTTTTTTAAAAAAATTATATTTTAGAATGTTGTGCTTGAGTTACTACTGACTGATACAACTTACCGTCGCCGTCTCACAATAGTGCAGGCTGGGCATGATCCAACTGTACCCAGAATCTTGGGATCAGGTCGTGACATATTTTCAATGGTGGCCCATGCAGTTCGAACAAACATGTAATGCCCAGTCCCAAAATACTTAGGACCAAGTATGTAGACATGCCAGCTTCATACATACGAAGCATACTCCAATATACGGAAGCCTCGTATGTATACATAAACTGTAAAATACAGTAACTATGAAACTAATCTCATCCACAAACCAATATATCATAAAATCAACTTATTAAAGTCATTTGTACAAATGTTGGGCAGAGATAAATCTACTACCAACAAAAAAAAATACATAGTGACGATGGAAGAGTCGAACGAAGCGAAAGATGATCCAAGAGCTAGTATCGCGAAGGTAGATCATAAACTATGGCCTTTGCTAGAGCACCTGCGAAAATCATAAAACACACATGGAGAAATAAACAGGTCCTCAGAGGGACGTAACAAGATACAAGAAGAATATGCCATTATAACTACAAATATAAATACTATAAAACTACAATACAACTGGGTCCCTAACCATCTATGTGATATGCACTTTGAGGACAACGTTCTATGCAGGGGCTGTAGGATCACGCAAGTAACAAAGAGTGGCCGTCAAGTAGCGCTCATCCGAGACACTATCGGCCAGGCAGCAAGTAGCGCTCATCCGAGTCACTATCAACCCATAAAAAGTGTATAAAAGTAAATGTAGCCCCTATACTAGTAACTGTCCTCTCCCCCCAATGATACTATACGTACATCGTAACCACGAAGCACCAACACGTCGCTTCCACAACACTGTTTATACCTAATAACTGTCAAGTCTTCTAACATGCATCTATTGACAATTATTTCTAATGCATGCGCACGGGAGATTAGCCAACACGCAAGTGACCTCTATATGTTACTCACAACTCATACACAACTCGTGTACAATCGTGACAAGTTAATGAGACACACTAAATTGATGGTAGTTCCTTAACTCTAAGCCCACATACAAGAATTAAATAAAAAACAGAAAATAGGGATACAATAACTGAATAATAAAATGCAACTAAATGTAAGCAGTAGATATGGCAAGGTATCTTGCCTGATGTGTCGCCTGGTGTGGTGCAATGTTCTGAAAAGTCCCCAGTAGTCCAATAGCTTGAGTTGGTTGCAGTTGATGCGCGGTATGATTGTGTTGGCACATAATAGTCGTAGAGGTCATGAGTACGCAAGATGATCTCAATTGATGGGATGGACCGTGTCATTGAGTCTAGAATAGTCAATTTAGCTAGGAACAATATAGGGAGGCAAGAAGAAAGGGAACAATTGGAATAACTGTGGTTAAGAATTGATTTTCAAAGGAAATCGTATAAATAAAATATATATAACTATTTTTATAAAATACTTTTTATTTGGAAACTATATTTGATAATCAATTATAAATAAAAACTATATTTGAAAATCAATTATATATAAAAACTATATATTTCTTTTATTCAAAATATTAAAGTAATTACTTGAAAATATAGGAAAACAATTTTATGATAAAAACTAACTTTTATCGAATATTTTAAACTAAAAAAAATAACAACACGAAATAACGTAACAATATGTTCGAGCTTATAAACCCAATTTGAAATTAGTATAGGACTACGCCTAATACAATATTTTGTTACAACATAATTTAGAAAATACAAACAAATAATTTCCTAAGTAATAATAATCTTAATAATAATAATAGAAATAATAGAAACATTAATACTTGTAATAATACATATATACATATATGCTATATACCGATATTTAGATAAAATAATAATAACAAAATAACAATTCAACTACGGTATATTGTACTATACACTAATTACTAACAGTAGATATAGTACTTACCTATTATTATAATAATACTATAGCAACATATGTGTTTCCACTCATACTGATTGTCCTAAAGAAGATGAAAATAATAAAAATAATAATAGAAATAAGATGTTACTTGTCACGTCTCTCATGCGTTTTCTAAGGAAGAAATGGAGAAAATTAATTGAAGAGAGAAAAGCATGAGAGAGAGATGAAATTAAAAAGAACAGCAGCAGTTTTAGAACGAAAGAAGGGGAGAAGGAGTTAGAGAGAGAGAGCCTGTGAGAATGAGAGGAAGGAAAGAGGGAGCAGCGGGAGGAGGAGAGGTCGGGAAGAGATGCAGTGGGAGCACGAGAGGAGAGGAAAGGTCGGTGAGCGTAGGAGGATCGACTCGACGCGGGTTGGTCAGACGCTAGGTGTCCGGCCAGAGTCGTACGCGAGTCGCACTGACGGATCAAAGGCACGAGAGCAGTGATGCGGCGACGGAATTGCGGAGCTGGCAGATCTTGGCCGAGATGGCCGAGGACGGCGATGGGTCCATGCCCGGAATGGCGGGGCTGTCGATGGCTTTGGGGGAGATACGGCCAGGCGGACCTGATGGGGTGGCTGGTGTCGTGGGGTGATGAAGATGATAGCTGTCAGCGGGTGCCGTTAGGGTGTTACTATTTGGTCGACTAGGGTACAGGCAAGGTTCGATGGTGACAGGCTGTCCAGAGGAAGGAGACGGGGTAGGTGAAAGAGAGAGAGGGGTCTGTCAGGCATCGACGGACTGTCGGGCAGAAACTAGGGTTCGGGTTAGGGTTAGAGAATTGGGGATTAGGGGTTTGTTGTTGAATTCGTGTCCGACATGGGGACACGAAGAAGGTGGAATGTATATGTAAATAAAATAGTGGAAAGGAAAAAAATAGGGACACGGACATGGTGCACAACACGATGAGATATTTATGGTGAATTTATGGGTTGTGGAATATCTGTGGAAAAGAAACAATGGCTCTCCTAATATAGGAGGTGAGGACCCCTGGTTGGATATGTACTAGGATTGTTTAAATCCCCATTAGATAATCTCTATCGATTAAAATCGATTTTAATCAAAACCGAATCTTACTTATAGATAAATCAAACCTTATTTAAATAAAGTAAAATAAAACCTTTTCTGCTTAAATCATTATATTTAATTAAATATTAACTCAAACCATTTCCAAAATAACTTTTTATAAAGAATAAAAATATATTAGTAAATAAGTTCAAAATTCACGATAAACTTTAAATATTTGAAATACATTTTTATAAATAAATAAAACAATTATAATTAGTTTTCCAAAAAAATCAAAGCGGACAATGAAATAAATTTCATGTCACTCGCACACAAATAGTATATATTGACATAAAACAATAGTTTTCTAAATCATCACTTATATTTGTACCATAAAATAAATGTGCCTTCTTTATAAATAAATAAACAAATAATATTTTGACAATCATGATGCGACACAATAAATAAAAACATTTACTTATTTTATATACGATAAAATCTTTTAAATAATATTTGTATATAAAAATATATATCATCTCGCAATTTTGCACTCGACGTACAAATACGAAAAATGCGAACTCGTACGCGACGTACAAATACAAAAAAAATCGATACCAAATTAAAAAAATAGTAAAAATTTGGGGGGTTTACATCCTACCCAACTTAGAAGAATTTCGTCCTCGATATTTAGGAATAGATAGGGTTGAGCGGTTAGAAGGAGATAAGATCAAATTATTGAACGAGACAAATAAATGACGTTCAACACAAGCATGCAATTAGAAAGTCATGATTTCGTTATCTACGAAAATGTATCACGGATATGGAATTGAATGAGGGTTACTAGTTAACCAATTAAATAAGGAAGAATTAAGGGTTAAAGTTTAATCATGATAAGACATGAAATAAAGAGATAAGGAACTAACTAGATTACGGGCAAGCAATTGAGAGAATATAGTGTCACCCCCGTTTTCCGTTTTACGTATTTTCAGTATACATGAACAGAATTCTGACCCATATTGTGGCTTGACTTAACTAGCTAATCTTGGTTTAGTCTTGCATTAGTTTAATATTGGCATGGCATGGTTGGGTTTGGTTTGGCTTGGTTGGGTTGGTTCAACATGTAACCCCTCCCTTTAAAAGCTACCAACCCCTCTCTCTCTCTCCTCTTTTATTTCTTCTTCTTCATTTATTTCTTCATCTTCTTCCTCTTAACTTCTCCACCTACCAAGAGAGGCTTAGTTAAGTGCAACTTGCTTCATGGAGGAACTCTATTTTTGTTGTTCCATTGTCTTCCTCACAAGATTTTAAGACACTTTAGTACTTAGTATTTTCAATTTCTATGGTTTATTTCTTGTAGATCTAAGTTTGTTGTATTTTTAGATTTCTTGGATTTTGATCTATCAAACGTTATTATTTTCAAGTTTTGATTGTTCCATGTTATTAAAAATTTTATTCTACCCCATTTTGACCTATGGAAGTCCAAATTTGGACTTATATTGAAGGTTTTATGGAGCTTGGAAGCTATGGGTTCCATGGCCATCCTTCTCAGATTTTTAGAGATGGATGGGTACCCATCGACCCTGCCGCATAGATGGTACCCCATCGACCCTGCCGCATGGATGGCACCCCATCGACCATGCCGCATGGATGGCACCCCGTCGACCCTGCCACTTGGATGGCACCCCATCAACCCTGCCGCATGGATGGCACCCCATCGACCCTGCCGCATGGATGGCACCCCATCGACCCTGCCATATGGATGGTACCCTATCGACCCTGCCGCATAGATGGGTACCCATCTACTGCCACATGAGACCCCATCCACCCTTGGCCGTATAGTACCTATTTTGGTTGTTTTATGTCCTATTTGGATGATTTGTGGTCAGAAACTCTCACAACTTCCAACATAGAAGTTGTAGATCTTTTCCTTGGCTTCAAGAATATGTTACTAACTATTTTATGCAAGTTTCTCTCATTCATGATAGTAGCCTGTTAAGGTGCACTCTTAACAAGTAACAAGTAACAATGACACGATAGTGGCCTGTTAAGGCGCACTCTTAACAAGTACTTTGACATGATAACTCCGAAATAGTGACCCGTCGTGGTGCACTCTTGACAAGCAACCTTGACATGATAATTTTTTATGGTGATCCGTCATGACGCACTCTTGACATGATAAGTAATCTTGATAGTGGCCCGTCATGGCGCACTCTTGACAAGTAATCTTGATAAGTAAGTCTAACATGTAATCTTGAATGCTGTTGCGATGGCTATCTCGACATGCTAAGTAAATTCTCATCATGACACCATGGGTGATTGTATTGAATATGCTTGTATAAGCTACCAGTCTTGTCTCGCATCATGTCTAAGACTTGTATCCCTGGTTACCACGGTCAGGGATTCGTACTGAATCAGACTAGGTTAATGACTAGATTGATCAAGTAGTTCATATAGAGAGGTATTCCGGCTACAAGCAATCCCGTTATCTGGGCACCTTTTCTGATGGACTTGTTGCCTACCGACGAGTAGGGCACATTTCTAACTCACTATCATGTGGGGTACTTCATGAAATGATTACTATACATATTATCATGTGTTGCACTCAAGTCACCAAACAAGTCATGATAACTCTTAGCATGAACCTTACGTCTAGATAACATGGATAGTCTGTAAGGCTTGTGGCCGTAGGGATATCTTATTGTATCTTGCTAGTAACTAGGCTTGTGATAACCCTAGTTAGTTTAAGTATTAAACCGTACTCTTTTCTTGGCCGTAAATGTTGGATGGGTCCCATCTTGTCTAGTCTTGCTTATATCCAGTACATGGCTATCTCAGGATATGCTTGTGTATGCTTTACCTTATCGATAATTGGTTAGAGACTAAGTTCTCTTCAGGTGAAGGGTTACAACCCCGGTCCTTGTTTGGTTTATGGGTTGTAACTTGGTTACCGGAATAGTCCTTTAGTTATCTTATCGTTTATCACCCTGTTTTCTCTAACTCATGCCTTTTTTTATTTCATTTATGTCCTTATGTGCTAATATGCTGGTTTTAGTTCTTAAGTTAAGCCTCCTTTGTGGCACTTGCTCTTTATAGGGTCTGACCCAGCTGGTTTTGTATGGCCAGATTTTGGAGCAGCTTCCGAGGATCTTCCAGGCTTCCTGCCAGATGGTGACCACTAGAAGAAACCCTGGCAACGAGTGGGTTTTATTTTTCTCTCCCACTCTATTGTAAAATTATTCTTTTGAGGCGTTTAGCCGTCGAGCAAGTGTTAGCTCGTGTTGAATTTACATTCCTATCTGCTTAAGGGCTGTAACATGATTAACAAATCCTAGGGTTGATCATGTATGACTTAAACTCTTGCTAGTTTTCGCATTTTGTATGACTAGCTTCATGATCTTCTGAATATGTAATATTTGGGACGCCTTACTTTGTATGTCTGATGATCTACCATCTTGTTATATTTACTTGCTTGCTTGAGATTGAGACACTAGGCTTGTTCTTGACCCTAAGAGACTAATGGCTTGTAGTAAACCCTCATGCATCTAGACAGTTGTGACCGTATTACGTGGTGGGATTCACTTCAATGTACGTAGCTGGCTGTGTCTGTCCCCCGCTCTCCAGTATTCTGGTTCTAGGGCGTAATACGGTTTAGTGGTGGCCCATGCAGGTCTTGTAAATCAAGATGTGTGAGGGTTTTACTGAATAGATGTCTCAATCGGCACTCGCCCTTGATCTCTACTCATGTCTTCTAATCTTTTCGAAATCTTGACCTGATCACATGTTTATATCCTCGATCTATTATGGTCCTTCCTTATTGTTCCCCATGTCGTTTCTTCAGCGACATTGCTCCTGGTCCTACCGATCAGCAAGGCGGAGCACCTCCAGTGGACCAGCAGCAACCCAGAGACCAAGCCCAACACTCTGGAGTGGCCTTCCGAATCATGTATTCCGGGAATCCAGAGCCTCCAGTACAGCCAGTCCAGCCTGCAGAGCCTAACAATGTAACCCTGGTGGGTCTCATTAGGGAATTGCTTGCATCTCAAGATCGTCGGGGCGATGCTCTGTACCAGACAGTACAAGATGCCATGGGCCGTGTTGGTTATCAAGGGAACAATGTGGCTAACAGTTTCAAGCGCCTTAACCCTCCCTTCTTCGATGGTAGTGAAGACGCTATTGCGGCTGATGCGTGGCTCCAGGACATCGAGATTATCTTGGATGCAGCCAAGACCCTGTAACGCCCCACAAGCCAGAATATTGGAGAACGGGGCATACATAGCCAGCTACATATAATGAAATGGAATCCACCTCACTATACGGTCACGACTGTCTAGATATATGAGGGTTTAACTACAAGCCATCAGTCTCTTATGGTCATGAACAAGCCTATTATCTCAATCTCAAGCAAGTAATAACAGTTACAAGATGTCAGAGCACCAAATATATAATAGTAAGACGTTCCATATATTACATATTTGGATGATCATGAAGCTAGTCATTACAAAATGTTAAGACTAGCAAGAATTTCAGTCATACATGATCAACCATAGGATTTGTCAATCATACTACAGCCCGTAGGCACATAGTAAGTAAAGTGCAATCGAGCTAACACGTGCTCGTCGGCTAAACGCATCAAAAGAATACTTTTTATAATAGAGTGGAAGAGCCAAAAATAAATCCACTCGTTGCCAGGGTTACGCCTGGTGGTCACCATCTGGCTGGAAGGTAGGTAGATCCTCAGGAGCTACTCTGGTATCTGGCCATATAAAACCAGCTGGGTCAGATCCCAGAAAGAGCAAGTGCCACAAAGGAGGCTTCACTTAGGAACTAAAACCTGCAATTAGCACAAGAATATAAATATATAATAAAAGACTAGAAATATGGAAATTCATGATAATACAACGATAAAATAAACACAAGTAATCAGGTCATGTGACAATCTTGTACAGGATCAGGACAAGACTAGACTGGTTAAACTCCATCCAACATTTCACGGCCAAGCAATAAATACGGCTTGATACTTTAACTAACTAGGGTTATCACAGGCCTAATTACTAGCAAGATGCAATGTGATATTCCGACAGCCACAAGCCCTACAGACCATCCAGGTTATCCAGGTCGAATATCCGTTCATAAAGGGTGCAACACATGACAGTGTGCTGGAAATGTGTCCTACTCGTCGGCAGGCTACAAGTCCACATGAGCGCCCAGATAACGGAATTGCCTGTAGCTGGGAAAATTTCTACATGACTACTGGATTATTCTAGTTATTAGCCTTAGTCAATTTCAGTAGGTACCCCTGACCGTGGTACTCAGGGGTCCCTGTCCTAGACATGATGCAAGACAATACTGGATCATTTGTACAAACACAATCGTCCACGGTGTCCAGGCCATTCATTCTTGTCATGTCATGTTAGTCGTCGCAACAGCATATCAAGGTATATCATGTCAGTTTTACTTATCAAAAGTGCACCACAACGGGCCACTATCGTGTCATGTTACTTGTCAAGAGTGCACCACTACGGGTCACTATCGTGTCATGTTACTTGTCAAGAGTGCACCACTACGGATCACTATCGTGCTCATGGTACATGTGCAAAATTTATATGGTACAAGCATTCTATCAAGGGATCCAAGTTACACAGAGGGTCATAAGACCTGAGCATAATAACAATTGAAGTAGTAAAGGGACAAGACTGGAGGAGGAGCCATGCGGCTCGGGGACGGGGAGCAGGCTCATGTCGCAGGGGACTCATGCGACAAAAAGGGAAGTGAGCTCATGCGGCTAAGGGCCATGCAAGCCATGCGGCTAAGGCCATACAATATGGGCTCATGCGGCCATGAGGGAACTGGGTCTTATGCGGCTCAGAGGAAAAGGAGTCCATACGGCTGGGGCTAATCTGAGTCATGCGGCTAAAAGTGAAAAGGGCGCATGCGGCTAAAGGTGAAAAGGGCGCATGCGGCTAATGGTGAAAAGGGCACATGCGGCTAAAGGTGAAAAGGGCGCATGCGGCATGGAGTCAACTTAAGTCATGCGGGCGAAGGCTATGCGGCAAGCCATGCGGCAAGAAGGGGACATGAGCTCATGCGGCTCGGGGATAGTGAGTTCATGCAGCTGGAGGAAAAGAAGTTCATGCGGCCAGGAGTCAACCCAGCCATGCGGCAAGGGCGAGACTGGCTCATGCGGCTAAGGCCATGTGGCTGGGGGAAAAACTTATGCGACTGGAGGATTGGGTTCATGCGGCTGGGAGGAGATAGGTCTATGCGGCAAGGGATCATGCGGGCAGGACCGCATGAAGACTAGACAGCCTATGCGGCCAGGGGGAAAACTTGCCGCATGAAAAAGCCATGCGGTCAAGCACTATTCTACTTCTCCAATTTTCCAAGAAGAAGAACCATGAAGGCCATGCTTCCAAGCTCCATAAATCCCTCATCCAAGGTCAGAATTCGAACTTCTATAGGTCAAATTGGGGCGGAATGAAATTCTCAATAACATGGAACAATAAAAACTTAAAAACAACAAGGTTAAATAGATCAAAATCCAAGAAATTCAAAAATGCCATAAACTTAGATCTACATGAAATGAGCCATGGAAATTAAAAATGCTAAGTACTAAAGTGTCTTAGAATCTCGTAAGGAAGAAAATGGAACAACAAAACTTGAGTTCTTCCATGAAGCAAGTTGCACTTGCCTAAGCCTCTCCTGGTAGGTGGAGAGAGTTAATGGAGGAAGAAGAAGAAGAATTAAATAAAAAAGTGAATAAGGAGAGAGAAAGGGGTTGGATTAATAAATGATGGATGGTGGTAGGTAGGAATTTGCATGCTAACCCAAACCAAACCGAGCCCAACCTAAACCAAGCCATGCCAAAACCAAGATAGACCATGAAATGCTGACTAACCCATGCTAATGCAAGAACCCAAGACTAGCTAGCCAGGACAAGTCGAAATACGAGTCTGAGATACGTATACATATACAAAATACGTAATACGAGCTACGGTCGTTACAACTCTACCCACCTTAAAAGAATTTCGTCCTCAGATTTTAATTAAGAGGCTAGAGAGGCAAGAAAAAGCTATATTAATCACAGACAAGCTATACTAAGCAGTCCACCATGCAATCATTCATTCAAGCAAGGAATTTAGAGCATAAGACATAAGAAAGACTTTATACCTTACGAGTCAAACAGATCGGGATATCACGATCGGATATCATCCTCACGCTCCCATGTTGACTCACCCAAAGAGTGATGACCCCAAGCAACACGGACTAACTTGATAGTCTTGCTCTTTAGTATCTTCTCTCTTCGGTCCAATATGGATACGGGCCTCTCCTCAAACGAAAGGTTGGTACCAACAACCAATTCCAAATGATCAAGGACGTAGCTCGGGTCCGGGATATACCGTCGTAATTGGGATACATGGAACACGTCATGCACCTCACTTAGCGACGACGGAAGAGCGAGACGATAGGATACATCTCCTACTCGCTCCAAAATATCGAACGGCCCTATATACCTAGAACTAAGCTTTTTCCGTATGCCAAAACGAACGACGCCATGGTTAGGCGAGATCCTAAGGAATACATGGTCACCGACAGAAAATTCAAGGGGGCACCGATGAAAATCGGCCCAATGACGCTAGCGATCTTGTGCGATGCGAAGATGATCTCTAATTCTTCTGACCACCTCAACTGTCTGAGTAATTATTTCTGGACCGAGCATCTGTCTCTCGCCTATATCATCACATGCTAACGGAGATCTGCACTTCCTGCCATACAGTGTCTCGAACGGTGCCATCTGGATACTGGCTTGGAAACTGTTGTTGTACGAGAACTCTACCAGATGCAGGTGATCCTCCTACGAACCACCGAAGTCGAGTGTTCAAGATCTCAACATATCTTCCAAGGTTCGTATGGTACGCTCTGACTGACTGTCTGTCTGCGGATGATAAGCTGAGCTGAACTGGAGGTGAGTTCCCAAACTCTTCTGCAGACTATGCCAAAAGTACGACATAAATCTTGAATCTCTGTCCGAGGTGATACTGACTGGTACCCCATAAAATTTGACGATCTGCCTGAGGTACATCTCTGCTAGCTGAGCTGTCGACTGACCAACTCTGAATGGAAGAAAGTAAGCCACCTTCGTGAGCCGATCAACTATAACCCAAATAGCATCTCTACCGGCCGGGGACCTAGGCAATCCAGTCACGAAATCTATGGTTATATGCTCCCACTTCCATTCTATAATTGGCAAGGGCTGAAGAAGTCCAGCTGGCCTCTGATGTTCAGCTTTAACTTGTTGGCAAACCAAACACCGAGAAACAAATCGGGCTATTTTCCTCTTCATGTCATTCCACCAAAAATGCTGCCGAATATCACGATACATCTTTGTACCGCCCGGATGAATCGAATACTGAGAACTATGAGCTTCTACCATGACTTCCTGTCTGATATCTCCACTGGGTACACAAAGACGCTTACCATGTCGAAGTATACCATCCTCATGGATACATAACTCTGGCCACCGTCCAGCCTCGTACTCTGCTCTGAGTCGCTGAAGGTTGGAATCTGCTGACTGAGCTAACTTGATCCTCTCAACTATACTGGACTGAACTTGCATACTGGCCATCAATGCCACATTGGTAGGAAGGACAACTTCTATACCCATATTCTGAAGATCTGCTAATAACTCTGGTTGTGCTGTTAGAAAATAAACTCCAGCTCTCCTGCTCAATGCATATGCAACAACGTTGGCCATCCCGGGATGATACTGCAGGTTGATGTCATAATCCACAAGTAGCTCTAGCCATCTCCTCTGACGTATGTTAAGATCCATCTGAGTGAACACATACTTCAGGCTCTTGTGGTCGGTGAAAATCTCCACCCTATCTCCATACAAGTAGTGTCTCCAAAGTTTAAGTGCAAACACTACTGCTGCTAGCTCCAAGTCATGGGTTGGATAATTCCTCTCATGATCACGAAGTTGACGTGATACATAAGCTATTACCTTCCCATGCTGCATCAAAATACATCCTAAACCTCTGCCTGAAGCATCACAATACACTGAGAATCCCCTGGTCCCATTTGGAAGCGTGAGAATGGGTGCCGTCATCAAACCTCGTTTCAACTTCTCAAAAGATTCCTGACACTCTACGGTCCAAACGAACTGCACATCCTTGCGGGTCAACTGGGTCAATGGCGCTGATATCCGAGCAAAGTTCGAAATAAATCGCCGGTAGTAGCCGGCCAATCCAAGAAAACTACAAACTTCTGCAACTGTGCTGGGTATCGGCCATGTCTCAATGGCCACGATCTTCTAGGGATCCACTTCTACTACACCTCTGGTGATGATATGACCTAAGTATGAAATACGATCGAACCAGAACTCGCATTTACTGAACTTCGCATACAACTGGTGCTTTCTGAGAATCTGAAGAACTACACGAAGATGCTGCTCATGCTCTGCCTCATTCTTGCTGTAGACTAGGATGTCGTCTATGAACACAATCACGAACTGATCCAAAGGCATGGAGATACGATTCATGAGGTCCATGAATACAGCCGGTGCATTGGTTGCTCCAAATGACATAACAAGGAACTCCCAATGCCCACATCTAGATCTGAAAGCTGTCTTCGGGATGTCCTGCTCTCTGACTCTGATCTGGTGGTATCCTGACCGTAAATCAATCTTCGAAAATACTGTTGCCCCTTGAGTTGATCAAATAAGTCATCTATCTGCGGGAGAGGATATCTGTTCTTGATTGTCACTGAGTTCAAGGTACGATAACATAATCTGGACGTACCATCCTTCTTTTTCACCAGAAGCATCGGGGCTCCCCAAGGCGATCCACTTGCACGAATGAATACCTTGGTCCTGAGTTCTTCAATCATCTTGTACAATATCTCCAATTCTGACGGCGCTATCCTGTAGACTCTCTCTGACACTGGGGCTGTCCCTGGGATCAAGTCGATAGCAAACTCGATCTCTCGCTCTGGTGGCATTCCTAGAAGCTCTTTCGAGAAAACATCTAGAAACTCCTCAACTATCCAGGGTAACTGTACTGCTGCTACTGCCATCCGCAATACTGGAGGAGAAGGTTCAACTTTGCCTCGGGAAAAGAAAAACTCTGGCTCACCTGGAATGCTAAAAACAACCCTGCCAACATGGCAGTCTATCCTTGCATACTGGTCCCTCAACCAATCCATCCCTAAGACCACATCATAATCGACCATCGGGAACTCTATCAATCTAGCGGGAAACCCTCTACCGCTAACTACGATCCGATATGAGAAAAATACTCTATCTACTCCCACAAGACCGTTACCAGTAAGTATATTAAGCCTTACAGATAAGGACTCGGGCTCCAGCCCTATCCGTGTCGCAAATCGTACAGACATGAATGAATACGATGCACCAGAATCAAATAATGCTGATGCTGGAGAGAAGTTGACGAGAATAGTACCTGCCACTACCTCACCTAGTGCCAATCCTTCTTCTACGATCATCGCCATCGCCTGACCATGCCCTCTGGGTGTGGATCCCATCTAATAAAAATCTCTCTGCTTGCTCTGAATCAGGGCTTGGGCTTGTGCATACTGCTGGGGGTTCTACTGCTGAAATGCTTGGGCCTGAGGCGGCAAGGGCCTCAGAAACGGGTATTGCTGCTGCTGCTGGACTGGTGCTGGTCCTCTAACCGAGGGACTAGTAAAGTTGGATGATGATAACTACCCCTATTCGTGCAGGATCCTATCTTATGATCCGCTGCCCCACAAGCCAGGCACAATCCCTGCACCCTGCGACACTGATACCACATGTCCTGGCTTTCCGCAATGTGAACATCTTACTGCGGAAGGGTGCTTCTGCTTCTGAGGGTTCGTCAGGGTTGAATGCTGAATCGATGTCACTGAGGCCACCCGCCTCGGAGTTCCAATCGTCAAAGTCCTAGCCGCCGGGGCTGGTGCTGAAGACTGATTCATGTAGCCATGAGATTGCTTCCGACCTTCGGTCCTATCCATAATCCTCTGGAAGGTATACTCATGCCTCCTCGCTGCTCTCAATACCGTATCAAAGGTCTGATGCTCAAACTGCTCCACTTCTAATAGAATCTCCAAGTGGAGTCCCTGCTGGAACCGCTGGACTTTGTCGAACTCGATTGCTACCAAGGTGGGAGCAAACCGACTAAGCCTCGAAAACTCGGTCGTATATCCGTCGATCGTCCTGCCCATCTGCTTTAGATTGGTGAATCTCGTTTGTAGATCGTACCGAGCTATAGCATCAAAGTACTTAGTCTAGAATCTTTCACGGAATACTGCCCAGGCAATATGTGCCACTAATCCAACGGCCTGTGCCGCCCACCAGCTGCGAGCCAAATCCAATAACTGTAAGCGCACCACGGCCACCTTCTCGTCTTTTGGGGTCCTGGCTGCTTCAAGAATAACCTCAGTATCCTGAAGCTATGCATCAGCAGCAATAGCATCTTTGCTGCCATCGAAGAAAGGAGGGTTCAAGCGCTTGAAACTATTGGCCGCCTGGTTCCCTTGATGACCACCTCTGCTCAGAGCATCTTGTACTACCTGGTGCAATACATCACCTCGACGATCTTGAGAAGCTAGTAATGTCCTGATGAGACCCACCAAGGTGCTATCATCAGGCTCGACAGGCTGGGCTGGCTAAACTGGTGGCTCTTGACCCCCAGTAGGCATGACTCTGGAGGCTACTCCTGAATGCTGGGCTTGATCTCCAGGTTGCTGCTGGTCCACGGGAGGTGCTCCGCCTTACCAATCGGTCGGACCAGGAACAATGCCGCTGAAGAAGATGACATAGGGAACAATAAGGAAGGACCAGCACAGATCAAAGATACAAGCATGTGATCAGGTCAAGGTTTTAGGAATTTAGAGGATACGAGCAGAGATCAAGGACGAGTGCTGATTGAGACATCTATTCGGTAAACCCTCACATATCTTGATTCACAAGGCCTGCATGGGCCACCACTTAAACCATGTAACGCCCCATAAGCCAGAATACTGGAGAGCGGGGGCATACATAGCCAGCTACGTATAATGAAATAGAATCCACCTCACTATACGGTCACGGCTGTCTAGATATATGAGGGTTTAACTACAAGCCAAGCCATCAGTCTCTTATGGTCATAAACAAGCCTATTGTCTCAATCTCAAGCAAGTAATAACAGTTACAAGATGTCAGAGCACCAAATATACAATAGTAAAGCGTCCCATACATTACATATTTGGATGATCATGAAGCTAGTCATTACAAAATGTTAAGACTAGCAAGAGTTTCAGTCATACATGATCAATCCTAGGATTTGTCAATCATGCTACACCCCGTAGACAGATAGTAAGTAAAGTGCAATCGAGCTAACACGTGCTCGTCGGCTAAATGCCTCAAAAGAATACTTTTTACAATAGAGTGGGAGAGCCAAAAATAATACCCACTCGTTGCCAGGGTTACGCCTGGTGGTCACCATCTGGCTGGAAGGTAGGTAGATCCTCTGGAGCTACTCCGGTTTCTGGACATACAAAACCAGCTGGGTCAGATCTCAGAAAGAGCAAGTACCACAAAGGAGGCTTCACTTAGGAACTAAAACCAGCAATTAGCACAAGAATATAAATATATAATAAAAGACTAGAAATATAGAAATTTATGATAATACAACTATAAGATAAACACAAGTAATCAGGTCATGTGACAATCATGTACAGGATCGGGACAAGACTAGACTGGTTAAACTCCATCCAATATTTCACGGCCAAGCAATAAATACGGCTTGATACTTTAACTAACTAGGGTTATCACAGGCCTAATTACTAGTAAGATGCAATGAGATATTTCGACAGCCACAAGCCCTGCAGACCATCCAGGTTATCCAGGTCGAATATTCGTTCATGAAGGATGCAATACATGACAGTGTGCTGGAAATGCGCCCTACTCGTCGGCAGGATACAAGTCAACATGAGCGCCCAGATAACGGGATTGCCTGTAGCTGGAGAAATCTCTCAATGACTACTAGATTATTCTAGTTATTAGCCTTAGTCAATTTCAGTAGGTACCCCTGACCGTGGTACTCAGGGGTCCCTGTCCTAGACATGATGCAAGATAATACTGGATCATTTGTACAAACATAATCGTCCACGGTGTCCAGGCCATTCATTCTTGTCATGTCATGTTAGCCGTCGTAACAGTATATCAAGGTATATCATGTCAGTTTTAATTATCAAGAGTGCGCCACGACGGGCCACTATCATGTCATGTTATTTGTCAAGAGTGCACCACTATGGGTCACTATCGTGTCATGTTACTTGTCAAGAGTGCACCACTATGGGTCACTATCGTGTTCATGGTACATGTGCAAAATTTATATGGTACAAGCATTCTATCAACGGATCCAAGTTACACAGAGGGTCATAAGACCTGAGCATAATAACAATTAAAATAGTAAAGGGGCAAGACTGGGGGAGGAGCCATACGGCTCGGGGACGGAGAGCAGGCTCATTTGGCAGGGGACTCATGCGGCAAAAAGTGAAGTGAGCTCATGCGGCTAAGGGCCATGCAAGCCATGCGGCTAAGGCCATGCAACATGGGCTCATGCGGCCATGAGGGAACTGGGTCTTATGCGGCTCAGGGGGAAAGGAGTCCATACGACTGGGGCCAATCTGAGTCATGCGGCTAAAGGTGAAAAGGGCACATGCGGCTAAAGGTGAAAAGAGCGCATGCGGCTAAAGGTAAAAAGGGCGCATGCGGCTAAAGGTGAAAAGGGTGCATGCGGCATGGAGTCAACTTAAGTCATGCGGGCGAAGGCTATGCGGCAAGCCATGCGGCAAGAAGGGGACATGAGCTCATGCGGCTCGGGGATAGCGAGTTCATACGGCTAGAGGAAAAGAAGTTCATGCGGCCAGGAGTCAACCCAGCCATGCGGCAAGGGCGAGACTGGCTCATGCGGCTAAGGCCATGCAGCTGGAGGAAAAACTCATGCGACTAGAGGATCGGGTTCATACGGCTGGGAGGAGATAGGTCTATGCGACAAGGGATCATGCGGCCAGGACCGCATGAAGACTAGACAGCCTATGCGGCCAGGGGAAAACTTGCCGCTTGAAAAAGCCATGCTGTCAAGCACTGTTCTTCTTCTCCAATTTTCCGAAAAGAAGAACCATGAAGGCTATGCTTCCAAGCTCCATAAATCCCTCATCCAGGATAAGAATCCGAACTTCCATAGGTCAAACTGGGATAGAATGAAATTCTCAATAACATGAAACAATAAAAACTTGAAAATATCAAGGTTAAATAGATCAAAACCCAAGAAATTTGAAGATGCTATAAACTTATATCTATATGAAATGAGCCATGGAAATTAAAAATGCTAAGTACTAAAGTGTCTTAGAATCTCGTGAGGAAGAAAATGGAACAACAAAACTTGAGTTCCTCCATGAAACAAGATGCACTTGCCTAAGCCTCTCCTGGTAGGTGGAGAGAGTTAATGGAGGAAGAAAAAGAAGAATTAAATGAAGAAGTGAATGAGGAGAGAGAAAGGGGTTGGGTTAATAAATGATGGATGGTGGTAGGTAGGGGTTTGCATGCTAACCCAAACCAAACCGAGCCCAACCTAAACCAAGCCTTGCTAAAACCAAGATAGACCATGAAATGCTGACTAACCCATGCCAATGTAAGAACCCAAGACTAGCTAGCCAGGATAAGTCGAAATACGGGTCTGAGATACGTATACATATACAAAATACGTAATACAAGCTACGGTTGTTACAGACCCAGAAGGAGAGAAGGTAGCTGTAGTATGCCTACAGTTATTGGACCTAGCCTACACCTGGTGGGTGATGTGGGCGGTATTCAGTGACTAGTTTTATATCAAGTACTTCAAAGTTGTAGCTCGACACGACCTACAGACGAGGTTCACCAATCTCGGGTAGATGAGCAGGACGATTGATGGATATGCGGCCGAGTTTTCAAGACTGAGTCAGTTTGCTCCCACCTTGGTGGCGACCGAATTGGATCGAGCCCAGCGGTTCCAGCAGGGACTCCACCTAGAGATCATTCTAACAGTAGAGAAGTTTGAGCATCAGACTTTTGATGCTATTTTGCGAGCAGCTAGGAGGCATGAGTATACTTCCCAGAGAATAGTGGACAGAACTGGAGGACGAAAGTGGTCCCATGGTCAGATGACCCAGTCCTCAGCCCCAGCCCCAGCCCCGACAGATAGGGCCTTGACTATTGGAGCTCCGAGGAGGGCGACATCAGTTACGTCGGTTCAGCATTCAACTCTGACGTACCCTCAGCAGCAGATGCGGAGGCAATCTTCCGCAATGGGCTGCACTCATTGTGGAAAGCCAGGACATGTAGTATCAGAATATCGCAGAGCACAAGGATTGTGTTTGTCTTGTGGGTCATCGAACCACATGATAGGGTCCTGCCTACAGAGAGCTGATTCCTCTTCATTGGCCCAGACTAGTCCCTCGGTGAGGGGACCAGCACAACAGCAG
This sequence comes from Iris pallida, assembly GCA_029216955.1. Lineage (NCBI taxonomy): Eukaryota > Viridiplantae > Streptophyta > Magnoliopsida > Asparagales > Iridaceae > Iris > Iris pallida. The sequence continues at coordinate 9,300,851 of JANAVB010011800.1, forward strand.
AAGTACCAGCCTCCGAGGCTATTGCCGCCTCAGGCTCAAGCATTCCAGCAGTAGAGGCCGCAGCAGTATGTCCAGGTCCAAGCTCAAATTTAGAACCGCCAGAGAGGTTTCCAGCAGAAGGTACCAGCATCGAGAGGGCAAGGTCAAGCGATAGCTTTGACCGTAGAGGAGGAGTTGGCATCAGGTGAGGTGGTGGCAGGTACCATTCTCGTCAACTCTTTTCCAGCATCAGTATTATTTGATTCAGGTGCATCGCATTCATTTATGTCTACACGATTTACGATACGGATAAGACTGGAGCCCGAGTCATTATCAGTAAGGCTCAATATACTTACTGGTAACGGTCTTATGGGAGTAGATAGAGTCTATTCCTCGTTTCGAATCGTAGTTAGTGATAGAGAGTTTCCTGCTAGGTTGATAGAATTCTCGATGGCCGATTATGATGTGGTCCTAGGAATGGATTGGTTGAAGGAGCAATACGCAAGAATAGACTGCCATATTGGCAGGATTATTTTTGGTATTTCCGACGAACCAGAGTTTTCATTTTCCAGGGGCGAAGTAGAACCTTCTTCTCCAGTATTGCGGATGGCAGTAGCAGTGGCAGTTCAGTTTTCCAGAGTAGTAGAAGAGTTTTCTGATGTATTTTCCGAAGAGCATCCAGGCATGCCCCCAGAGAGAGATAGAGTTCACCATCGACTTGATTCAAGGGACGGCACCAGTATTGGAGAGAGTCTACATGATAGCACCTTCAGAGTTAGAAATCTTGTACAAGATGATTGAAGAACTCGGAACCAAGGGATTCATTCGTGCTAGTGGATCGCCTTGGGGAGCTCCGATGCTTCTTATGAAGAAAAAGGATGGTAAGTCAAGATTATGTGTTGATTATCGTATCTTGAACTCTGTAACAATCAAGAACAGGTATCCTCTACCAAGGATAGATGACTTATTTGATCAGCTCAAGGGAGCGGCTGTATTCTCGAAGATTGACTTGCGGTCAGGGTACCATCATATCAGAGTCAGAGAGCAAGACATCTCGAAGATAGCATTCAGATCGAGGTATAGGCATTGGGAGTTCCTTGTTATGCCATTTGGAGCGACCAATGCGCCAGCCGTATTCATGGACCTCATGAATCATATCTTCATGCCCTATTTAGATCAGTTCGTGATAGTGTTCATAGACGACATCTTAGTCTATAGCAAGAATGAGGCAGAGCATGAGCAGCATCTTCGTGTAGTTCTTCAGATACTCAGGGAACACCAGTTGTACGTGAAGTTCAGTAAGTGCGAGTTTTGGTTGGATCGTATCTCATACTTAGGTCACATCATCACCAGAGGTGGAGTGGAAGTGGACCCCCAGAAGAGAGTGGCCATAGAGACATGGCCAGTACCTAGCACCGTCGCAGAAGTTTGGAGTTTCCTTGGATTGTTCGGCTATTACCGATAGTTTGTGTCAGACTTTGCTCGAATTTTAGCACCATTGACGCAGTTGACCCGCAAGAATGTATAATTTTCTTGGTCAGCAGAGTGTCAGAGTTCATTCGAGAAGTTGAAACGAAGATTGATGACGGCTCCCATTCTCACGCTTCCAGATAGCACTGGAGGATTTTCAGTTTATTGTGATGCTTCTGGCAGAGGATTGGGCTGTGTCTTGATGCAGCATGGTAAGGTAGTAGCTTATACGTCATGTCAGCTTCGTGATCATAAGATAAATTACCTAATCCATGACTTGGAATTAGCAACGGTAGTTTTCGTACTTAAGTTGTGGAGGCATTATTTGTATAGAGATTGGGTGGAGATTTTCATCGACCACAAGAGTCTTAAGTATGTGTTTACCCAGAAGGATCTCAACATACGTCAGAGGAGATGGCTAGAGCTACTTGTGGATTATGACATCAACTTGCAGTATCATCCTGAAAAGGCCAACATAGTTGCAAATACGTTGAGCAGAATAGAAGGAGCTTATTTTCTAACAGTACAGCCAGAATTGTTATCCGATCTTCAGAAGATGGGTATTAAAGTTGTTCTTCCTGCCAATGTGGCATTGATGGCCAACATGCAAGTTTAGTCCAACATAGTTGAGAGGATCAAGACAGCGCAATCAACAGATTCTAAGCTTCAGCGGCTCAGAGCAAAGTGTGAAGCAGGACGAAGACCAGAGTTATGTATTCACGAAGATAGTACTCTCCGACATGGGAGGCATCTTTGTCTACCAAGTGTTGATATCAGACAGAAGATCATGGCAGAGACTCACAGTTCTCAGTACTCAATTCATCCCGGTGGCACGAAGATGTATCGTGATATCCGTCAGCATTTCTGGTGGAATAGCATGAAGAGGGAGATAGCCCAGTTTGTCTCTCGTTGTTTAGTTTGTCGACAAGTTAAAGCTGAACATCAGAGACCAGCTGGACTTATTCAACCTTTACCGATCCCAGAATAGAAATGGGAGCACATTACCATGTATTTTGTAACTGGGTTACCTAAATCTCTAGCTAGAAGAGATGCTATCTGGGTTATAGTTGACAGACTCACCAAGGTAGCTCATTTTATCTCTTTCAGAATTAGCCAGTCAATGGATCAGCTTGTAGAGATGTACCTCAGGTAGATTGTCAGATTGCATGGAGTGCCAGTTAGTATCATATCAGACAGAGATTCAAGATTCATATCGCACTTTTGGCGGAGTCTTCAAGAGAGTTTGGGGACTCATCTCAAGTTCAGTTCAGAATATCATCCACAGACAGATGGTCAGTCAGAACGCACGATTCAGACTCTCGAAGATATGTTGCAATCTTGTACATTGGACTTCGATGGTTCATGGGAAAATCACCTGTATCTCGTGGAGTTCTCCTATAACAATAGTTTCCAGGCCAATATCCAGATGGCTCCCTTTGAAGCACTGTATGGCAGAAAGTGCAGATCCCCGTTAGCATAGGATGATGTAGGCGAGAGGCAGATGCTTGGTCCCGAAATAATTTCACAGACTATTGAGGTGGTCAGACAAGTCAGAGATCATCTTCGGGTTACGCAAGATCGTCATCGTCATTGGGCCGATTCTTAACGGCGTTCCCTTGAGTTTTCTGTCGGCGACCACGTATTCCTTAGGATCTCGCCTACCCATAGCATCATTCATTTTAGCGTGCGGGAAAAGGTCAGTCATAGGTATATAGGGCCGTTTGATATTCTGGAGCGAGTAGGTGATGTGTCATATCGTCTCATTCTTCCGTCATCGTTAAGTGAGGTATATGATGTTTTTTATGTATCCCAATTGCGACGGTACATCCCAGATCCGAGCAATGTCCTTGATCAATCGAAATTGGTTGTTGGTACCAACCTTCCGTATGAGGAAAGGCCCGTATCCATATAGGACCGAAGAGAAAAGGTGCTCAAGAACAAGACTATTAGTTTAGTCCGCGTTGCTTGGGGTCATCACTCTTTGGACGAGTCAACATGGGAGCGTGAGGATGATATCCGATCGCGATATCCTGACCTGCTTGACTCATGAGGTATAATATCTTCCTTATGCCTCATGTCTTCGTTTCCTTGCTTGCATGATTGATTGTTCGATTGATTGCTTAGTCATATATTATCTGTGATTAGTATAGCTTGCCCCGACATCACTAGCCTCTTGATTAAATTTCGAGGACGGAATTCTTTTAAGGTGGGTAGAGTTGTCACCCCCGTTTTTCGTTTTACATATTTTCAGTATACATGAACGGAATTCTGACCCATATTGTGGCTTGCCTTAACTAGCTAATCTTGGTTTAGTCTTGCATTGGTTTAATATTGGCATGGCTTGGTTGGGTTTGGTTTGGCTCGGTTGGGTTGGTTCAACATGTAACCCCTCCCTTTAAAAGCCACCAACCCCTCTCTCTCTCTCCTCATTTACTTCTCCTTCTTCATTTATTTCTTCATCTTCTTTCTCTTAACTTCTCCACCTACCAAGAGAGCCTTAGGCAAGTGCAACTTGCTTCATGGAGGAACTCCATTTTTGTTGTTCCATTGTCTTCCTCACGAGATTCTAAGACACTTTAGTACTTAGCATTTTCAATTTCCATGGTTTATTTCTTATAGATCTATGTTTGTTGCATTTTCATATTTCTTGGATTTTGATCTATCAAACTTTATTATTTTCAAGTTTTGATTGTTCCATGTCGTAGAAAATTTTATTCTACCCTATTTGACCTATGGAAGTCCAAATTTGAACTTACATTGAAGGTTTTATCGAGCTTGGATGCTATGGGTTCCATGGCCATTCTTCTCAGATTTTCAGAGATGGATGGGCACCCCATTGACCCTGCCGCATGGATGGCACCCCCATCGACCCTGCCGCATGGATGGCACCACATCGACCCTGCCGCATGGATGGCACCCTATCGACCATGTCGCATGGATGGGTACCCATCTACTGCCGCATGAGACCCCATCCACCCTTGGCCGTATAGTGCCTATTTTTGTTGTTTTATGTCCTATTTGGCTGATTTGTGGTCAGAATCTCTTCCAACTTCCAACATAGAAGTTGTAGATCTTTTTCTCGGCTTCAAGAATATGTTATTAACTATTTTATGCAAGTTTCTCTCATTCATGATAGTGGCATGTTCAGGCGCACTCTTAACAAGTAACAAGTAACATGACACGATAGTGGCCTGTTAAGGCGCACTCTTAACAAGTATCTTGACATGATAACTCATAAATAGTGATCCGTCGTGGTGCACTCTTGACAAGCAACCTTGACATGATAATTCTCGATGGTGGTCCGTCATGACGCACTCTTGACATGATAAGTAATCTTGATAGTAGCCCGTCGTGGCGCACTCTTGATAAATAATCTTGATAAGTAAGTCTAACATATAATCTTGAATGCTGTTGCGACGGCTATCTCGACATGCTAAGTAAATTCTCATCATGACACCGTGGGTGATTGTATTGAATATGCTTGTATAAGCTACCAGTCTTGTCTCGCATCATGTCTAAAACTTGTATCCCTAGTTACCACGGTCAGGGATTCATACTGAATCGGACTAGATTAATGACTAGATTGATCAAGTAGTTCATATAGAGAGGTATTCCGGCTACAAGCAATTCCGTTATCTGGGCGCCTTCTTTAATGGACTTATAGCCTGCCGACGAGTAGGGCACATTTTCAGCTCACTGTCACGTGGGGCACTTCATGAAATAATTACTATGCACACTATCATGTGTTGCACTCAAGTCACCTAACAAGTCATGATAACTCTTAGCATGAATCTTGCGTCTGGATAACCTGGATAGTCTGCAGGGCTTGTGGCCGTAGGAATATCTCATTGCATCTTACTAGCAACTTGGCTTGTGATAACCCTAGTTAGTTTAAGTATCAAGACATACTCTTTGCTTGGCCGTGAATGTTGGATGGAGTCCCATCTTGTCTAGTCTTGCCTAGATCCAGTGCATGGCTATCTCAGGACATGCTTGTGTATGCTTTACCTTATCGATAATTGGTTAGAGACTAAGTTCTGTTCAGGTGAAGGATTATAACCCCGGTCCTTGTTTGGCTTACGGGTTGTAACTTGGTTACCAGAATAGTCCTTTAGTTATCTTATCATTTATTACCCCGTTTTCTCTAACTCATGTCTTTTGTTATTTCATTTATGTCCTTATGTGCTAATATGCTGGTTTTAGTTCTTAAATGAAGCCTCCTTTGTGGCACTTGCTCTTTCTGGGGTCTGACCCAGCTGGTTTTGTATGGCCAGATTTCGGAGCAGCTCCCGAGGATCTTCCAGCCTTCCTGCCAGATGGTGACCACTAGAAGAAACCCTGGTAACGAGTGGGTTTTATTTTGCTCTCCCACTCTATTGTAAAATTATTCTTTTGAGGCGTTTAGCCGCCGAACAAGTATTAGCTCGTGTTGAATTTACATTCCTGTCTGCCTAAGGGCTGTAACATGATTGACAAATCCTAGGGTTGATCATGTATGATTTAAACTCTTGCTAGTCTTCAAATTTTGTATGACTAGCTTCATGATCATCTGAATATGTAATATTTGGGACGCCTTACTTTGTATGTCTGATGATCTACCATCTTGTTACATTTACTTGTTTGCTTGAGATTGAGACACTAGGCTTGTTCTTGACCCTAAGAGACTAATGGCTTGTAGTAAACCCTCATGCATCTAGACAGTCATGACCGTAGTACGAGGTGAGATTTATTTCAATGTACGTAGCTGGCTGTGTCTGTCCCCCGCTCTCCAGTATTCTGGTTCTAGGGCGTGACATATAGTCGTCTAGGTTTAGATTTGAATCATTCTCAAGTTCTAATAAGGTTGTAAAAATAAATCTAGGGTTGAGAAAAGAGAGCGAGTAACTCAAGACGGGGATATAGTCACATTGGTGGGTCAGTGGCTAACTATCTCCATATATATTCGAATATCATGTCATAGGAGAATAGTTTGGCCTATTTATCAAGTACAAGCTTTGTCTAGAATAGGTAAAAGATGAAAGCCAACAAGAGTTCAAGGAATATGTTTTGAATACCAATATATGGTTCAAAGACGATTGAATAATTCAAAGAGAATTATCAAGGCAGTCGCGGATGAGACTCTAGGGGCAAGTTTAACTATGTTTCCATCCACATAGAATGATATACAAAAAACGAACCAAAGTACACTAGGTTGATCAGACCATAATGCACCGGTTCTGATTAGACAACATGTTAGTTGGTGCGCACCCAATAAAATATATCATGATCAAGCTTGGTAAAGAAATAAGCTTGCAAAACTGAGGCTAAATTAGCAGCAATAGATAGTCAAAATATAAGTAAGGAATAATGATAAAGAAACTTAAATAGTCCAGGATCTTTTTAGATCTAATTTTTTTTGCCCGAAGTTTGGGCCTACGCAGTTGTCCTAGTGTTTCCTTATCTAGGGCTTGGTTGTCTAGATAAGTTAGGGTCCTCTGAATTCTATAGTCTAAGTGAACTTATCAATATGGGTCACAAGGACAAAGGGTTTGTTAGGTCGTGAGGTATTCTACCCAACTTACAAGAGTTAAACTAGCAGTGTGATGGGACAATGGGTCAAGCAATCAAGATAAAGCACAAGGTTAAGCATTCAAGGAATTAAGTAGAACACAATCACATATTGGGTCGAAAGAATTGAGTCAAGATTGAGTCTTCATCTGTTAGTTGGAAATAATCCGGTAACATGGTAATGGTTATAGTTTAGTCTTTATGACCCGAAGGTCGTACCATAAAAATAGAGCACAAAGGGACATGTTTTAGTGGGACACGATATACCTTCATGAAGGTAGGCTCGTCTATGTCTTGTATATAAAATTTGTTGGAAGGTAACAGCTAGTATTACACTCCGAATGTCAAAGTCACGGTAAGGGGCGCCAAAAGATCTATAATAGAAAGTGGAAGTTCACGAGGTGGCAATTAATGCACAAAAAGAAGATCAAGTTGAAGCATGAAATAACATTAATTAAGGACTCCAGTAAAAATAATTTAGGGACACAGTTCTAGAGAGAAGATAGTCTTCTAGATGAATATAGTTAAGGAACGATCATTTCATTAATCAAATTGCAAACGGTTAGTAGGTCACGAGGGAAGGTCGAGTGAGTCAATGTTGAGATACAGTCACATAGTTTGGTAGATGACTAATCAACACTTGTGTATATACTACTATCATGGTCATGAGTGCTATGGCAATTAGCGTGGAATACTTCTAACTTATTGGGGCTATCTTGGTTGCCTACCATTATAATTTTAAACTCGAGTTTCCACAAAAGTTACTTAATAAAATTATCAAAAAAATATCTACCATAATTTGTATCCTTTCTAAGCCGTCCAACTTAATCATGACTTAAAAACTTAATTTCCTTAAATCAATCTCGAAGTAACCCTTATCATACCACTACTAACTTTTTCACAATTTGATATTATCGATCCAACCTTTAAACTCAAGATTTCATGAACAAAATTTTTTTACCAATTTTTTTTGATATCCATAATCACAACTTTTAAACCCAAAATCTAAATAGATTTATAATTCACCGATCATAGGACAAAATTTAAATCTTAAAATTTACCAATTTTTATCAATTGTTCTCAAAGTTTGGTCAGTCATAATTTATACTGCATTATTTAAAGATCATTTCAGTCAAATTAATATCCCTCAAGATGTATCGCTATAACTCAAAAATCATAAATAATTTTCAAAGACCTTCAAAATCAAACTCAAAATCAAATCAATTTGTTTTCTCAATCTAACTATCCTCTTGTGTACACCACATTGTAATATCAACATAACTATCCTTTGAAGGCAGTAATATGCTACTACCCAACTTGGAATTAACTAATCCTTAAGATCACACTTTTCGAAAATAATAATAATTGTCTTTATCACTCAATTAGGCCTTAATGCATACTAATTGTCAACGTAATCCTTCTAGCCATGTGTTTGACCTATGAGCATATTATAGTGTAGTCATCTTCCTAACCATTATTAAGCACAAGAAGGTAAGGGTATGGGTAGAAAGAGTTCAAGCAAGATGCAAAATTCAAGGGAGGCAACGAGATTTCAAAATTGGAAGTCAAGGAAAGAGATCGAGTATGTGGATGAGATCCTACACTCTAATCCAATATGCAGGCTTGCTTGGTACGGTAAAGTAACCAAATAATTTATCTTGACCTGCATGGGCCACCACAAAAATATGTAACGCTCCAGTCCCAAAATACTTAGGACCAAGTACGTAGACATGCCAGCTGCATACATACGAAGCATACTCCAATATACGAAAATCTCGTATGTATACATAAGCTGTAAAATACAGTAACCATGAAACTAATCTCATCCACAAATCGATATATCATAAATCAACTTATTAAAGTCATTTGTACAAAAGTTGGGTAGAGACAAATCCACTACCAACAAAAAAAAAGAGAAATACATAGTGACGATGGAAGAGTCGAGCGAAGCGAAAGACGATCCAAGAGCTAGCATCGCGAAGGTAGATTGTAAACTATGGCCTTGGCTAGAGCACCAGCCAAAGTCACAAAACACAACTGGAAAAATAACCAGGTCCTCAGAGGAACGTTACAAGATACAGGAAGAATATGCCATTATAACTGCAAATGTAAATACTATAAAACTACAATACAACTGGGTCCCTAACCGTCTATGTGATATGCACTTTGAGGACAACGTTCTACGCAGGGGCTATAGGATCACGCAAGTAATAAAGAGTGGCCGTCAAGTAGCGCTCATCCGAGACACTATCGATCGGGCAGCAAGTAGCGCTCATCCGAGTCACTACCAACCCATAAAAGTGTGTAAAAGTAAATATAGCCCCTATGCTAGTAACTGTCCTCTCCCTCCAATGATACTATACGTTCATCGTAACCACGACGCACCAACACATGTCGCTTCCACAATACTGTTTTATACCTAATAATTGTCAAGTCTTCTAACATGCATCTATTGACAGTTATTTCCAACGCATGCGCACGAGGGATCAACCAACACGCAAGTGACCTCTATATGTTACTCACACACAACTCATGTACAATCTTGACAAGTTAATGTGACACACTAAATTGACGGTAGTCCCTTAACTCTAAGTCCACATGCAAGAAGTAAATAATAAAAGGAAAATAAAGATACAATAACCGAATAATAAATTGCAACTAAATGTCAGCAGTAGATATGGCAAGGTATCTTGCCTGATATGTCGCCTGGTGTGGTGCAATGTTCTGAAAAGTCTCCAGTAGTCCAATAGCTTGAGTTGGTTGCAGTTGATGCGCGGTATGATCGTGTTGGCACATAATAGTCGTAGAGGTCATGAGTACGTAAGATGATCTCAATTGATGGGACGGACTATGTCATTGAGTCCAGAATAGTCAATTTAGCTAGGGATAATATAGGAAGGCAAGAAGAAAGGGAACAATTGGAATAACTGTGGTTAAGAATTGATTTTCAAAGGAAATCGTATAAATAAAATATATATATAACTATTTTTATAAAATACTTTTTATTTGGAAACTATATTTATAAATCAATTATAAATAAAAACTATATTTGAAAATCAATTATAAATAAAAACTATATATTTCTTTTATTCAAAATATTAAAGTAATTACTTGAAAATATAGGAAAACAATTTTATGATAAAAACTAAATTTTATCGAATATTTTAAACTAAAAAAAATAACAACCCGAAATAATGTAACAATATGTTCGAGCTTATAAACCCAATTTGAAATTAGTATAGGACTACGCCTAATACAATATTTTGTTACAACATAATTTAGAAAATACTAATAAATAATTTCCAAAGTAATAATAATCTTAATAATAATAATAGAAATAATAGCAACATTAATACTTCTAATAATACATAAATACATATATGCTATATACCGATATTTAAATAAAATAATAATAACAAAATAATAATTCAACTATGGTATATAGTACTATACACTAATTTCTAACAGTAGATATAGTACTTACCTATTATTATAATAATACTATAGCAACATATGTGTTTCCACTTATACTGATTGTCCTAAAAAAGATGGAATTAATAAAAATAATAATAGAAATAAAATGTTACTTGTCTCGTCTCTCATGCATTTTCTAAGGAAAAAATGGAAAAAATTAATGGAATAGATAGAAAAGCATGAGAGAGAGATAGATGAAATTAAAAGAATAGCAGCAATTGTAGAACAAAAGAAGGGAGAAGGAGTTAGAGAGAGAGAGCCTACGAGAATGAGAGGAAGGAAAGAGGGAGCAGCGGGTGGCAGAGAGGTCGAGAGGGAGAGTTCGGGAAGAGATGCAGTGGCGAGCACGAGAGAAGGGGAAAGGTCGACGAGTGTACGAGGATCGACTCGGCGCGGGTCGGTCAGACGCTAGGTGTACGGCCAGAGTCGTATGCGAGTCATGCCGACGGATCAGAGGCACGAGAGTAGTGATGCGACGGCAGAATCGTGGAGCTGACAGATCTTGGCCGAGATAGCCGAGGACGGCGATGGGTCCGTGCCCGGGATGGCGGGGCTGTCGGTAGCTTTGGGAGAGATACGGCCAGGCGGACCTGATGGGGTGGCTGGTGTCGTGGGGTGATGAAGATGATGGCTATCAGCAGGTGCCGTTAGGGTGTTGCTATTTGGTCGACTAGGGTTCAGGCAAGGTTCGATGGTGACAGACCGTCCAGAGGAAGGAGATGGGGTAGGTAAAAGAGAGAGGGGTCGGTCAGGCATCGATGGACTGTCGGGCAGAAATTAGGGCTAGGGTTTGGGTTAGAGAATTGGGGATTAGGGGTTTGTTGTTGAATTTGTGTCCGACATATGGACACGAAGAAAGTGGAATGTATATATAAATAAAATAGTAGAAAGGAAAAAAATAGGGACACGGACACGGTGCACAACAGGATGAGATGTTTATGGTGAATTTATGGGTTGTGGAATTTATGTGGAAAAGAAACATTGGCTCTCCTTATATAGGAGGTAAGGACCCCTGGTTGGATATGTACTAGGATTGTTTAAATCCCCATTAGATAATCTCTATCGATTAAAATCGATTTCAATCAAAACCGAAATTCACAATAAACTCAAACCATTTCTACTTAAATCATTATATTTAATTGAATATTAAATAAAACCGTTTCTACTTAAATTATTATATTTAATTAAATATTAAATCAAACCATTTCCAAAATAACTTTTTATAAAGAATAAAAATATATCAATAAATAATTTTGAAATTCACAATAAACTTTAAATATTTTAAATACATTTTTATAAATAAATAAATAAATTATAATTAGTTTTCAAAAAAAATCAAAGCGGACAATGAAATAAATTTCATGTCACTCGCACACAAATAGTATATATTGACATAAAATAATAGTTTTCTAAATTATCACTTATATTTGTACCATAAAATAAAAGTGTCTTCTTTATAAATAAATAAACAAATAATATTTTGACAACCTTGATGCGACACAATAAATAAAAATATTTACTTATTTTCTATACATTAAAATCTTTTAAATAATATTTGTATATAAAAATATATACCATCTCGCAATTTCTCACACGACGTACAAACACAAAAAAAATCGATAACAAATAAAAAAAAATATATAGTAAAAATTTAGGGGATTTACAAAATAACTTTAGAAAAATCGACTATAAACAACTAGAACATTGAAACATCATGACTCGTCACAACATAGGATCGATTTTATTCAAAATATTTTTTTCTAAGTGTGTAACTTAGTTGGATTGCATTGCTTATGTTGCTTCCTAACCATCCCAGAGAATGTCTAAGGAGATGCAAGTCGTGATTACAATTCCACAATCTCCGAAGTATTATGTTTTCTCTATTTGCATATTTCTTTAAGGTCTAGGCCAATTACTATTTAAAAAGTTTTGACTTCTCTTTTAGCCAGCCTACCATCAATGACTAATAATCCAAAGCTAGTCCTTTATTGGTTTTTGTTAAACCATTTCAACTTGACTTTCTTTGAACCAATAGACTAACTTTTAGCCCAACTTGCCTAGCAAATTCTCAAACTTTAATTGGTCATAAGGAATTATTTTTCCAAAATAATTTCGGTAAAGGTCAGTATTTTCTAAGTGTTTTGCTGGGAATATTCTCATTGGCTTCTTCTACTCAACTCGAAGCTGTGTTGCTTCTATCTTGTCCTGTGCCTAACTCAATTAGTCAGAATCAAGTTTGATCGATTCCATAAGTTTAATCTTTGAAAAGGAAAATGTCGGAGAACAGATACTCCTCTTAATTTCAAATTAACCCCCTTGATTCTCAAGAGATACTAGAACACACATTTACCCTGATGAATTTCCTTGATTCTTGAAAAACAGATATCTACATCTTTTCTCATCATGATTAGAACTTTAGAACATGTTTGAATTTTCGAAAGCTCCTTGGAATTCCTATGGATAATGTTAAGAGTATTCGTTGACCTATTATGGCGGGACAGATGCACACTGCAGTTATTTATCTAAATCATGGAAACTCTGAGTTTACTGCAGCCAGCAGTGCACTGGCAAGACATGGACCCTAGGTGAAGTGGTTTCAGGTATTCATAGGCTTTCAGATATTATTAAGACTATGTCCTCAGTATCTGACCTCTTGAGTTGTTCCATCAACAATGGATAAAGTTGATAGAAGATTCGGTGATCTATCATTAATTGAGTCATGGAACCAAAGGTTCAATGCAGCTAGATGTACACTGGCGGGACATGAACTCTAGGCAAAATAACTTCGGATATGTATGGTTCCAGATACTATTGAGACTATATCCCTGTTATAAATATATCATGTTTGGTCTCTTATTGCCATTGATAACTTTACCAGAGTTGTCTTGATCCGTTTAAATTTCAGATTATTTGGAATCTTAGCGACTAATTAAATTTTCAAAAATCATTTCTATAGGATTCATATAGAAATTTCACTTGATTTTCTAGGACTTTTTTCCAACACCTATTAGCGCAATCTCTTTCCTGGTTCAACCTAAGTACGTTGCATATATTTTGCTGATAGTTACATATTTAGGAAACTATAGATAGTTTTGGATAGCTTTATATATTAAATAGTTGATATACATCTTGTGGATGACTATATGTATATAGTTGATAGCTATATGCGAGGGAAATATAGATTGTCACCTATCTCATTTCTAGTAAGGACATCTTTGGGATCAATATTAGTTAGCTAAAGGTTAGAAAATGTAGAAGAATACCTTGAGTAAGCTAGTCTTGAGAGAGTGATATATCTTAGCTTGTGACTTATTTGGGTTAGAACTGTTAGTAGTGCTCACTAATGCCTAAACCTCATTCAAACAAATGAAGGTATTTGGCGATTTTGAATTTTATGATTAAAAGAAGAGTTATGGAAAATAGAGGAAGATGTAGGTAGAGTTAGCGAGAAAAGTCTAGAATTTGGTAAGGTTCTCCTATAAAGGAAGTGAATTTGGATAATATATAAACATGAGAATATGATAATCAAGTAAAGGAACACTTGACGGGGATCAACTTTTATGATTAGATGACTACTGTACCCAGAAGGGACGAATATAACCATGGAAGGAATATCACAAGCAATGAAATGATAGGTTCTAGAGAAGGAATAAGCAGTGAGGAATTGAGATAAGACCATTGGCATGCAACTTTGGAAAGGAGCAATTGGGTTTGCAATTTCTACCAAACATTGGAGACTCATATTAGTTATGGTCAGAATGATTAAGATTTTATAATATTTTTGCTAATAAATTTGGATGAGAACGAGTGATTGGTGCATGGTTAAAGATTAAAATTTGATTAGTGATTATAATTTGGTCAATTGATTTCAAGAATTAGAAATTCTCGAATATAGATCATGGATCAACTTTAAAGAATTTTCTAAGAATTTACTATGACAAGTGAAGATTGCGACTTTAATGTAGTCAGTTTTGGAAGAATACTAATTGAGAGCAGTTGGATTGATCAAATAGTTTACCTCATAGATTAGCCAAGGG